>CAJNDS010000039.1:162500-247539 GCA_905221605.1 Symbiodinium natans
TTTCGAAGCTGTGGCCATGCGCTACCGGCTTCACCGTGCCTTGGTCTTGAAGGGCATTGATCTCTTCATCCCTGGCAAAGCCAAGCTCGCGTTCTGCGGGCGCACCGGCTGCGGCAAAAGCTCCCTCTTCAGTGTGCTTAACCGGCTGTACCCACTCGCCTCTGGCCGTGTTCTCGTCGATGGGGTGGATATCAGCCAGCTTTCACTGCAGACGCTGCGCATGAGCATTCGCGTGGTGTCGCAAGACGCGTTTCTTTTGTCTGGCTCGCTGAGGCAGAATCTGACCATGGGTGCAAGTGAGCATGATGATGACGTGCTGTGGCACTGTTTGTCAGTGGTGGGATTGGATGGGAAGGTGAGGGAATTGCCTGGAAGCCTCGACTTTCGTGTGGATGTTGCTGGTGGAAACTTCTCTGTGGGCGAGCGACAGTTGCTGACCCTGGCCCGCGTCCTCGTTCCCAGCGTGCCCTGCAACCTGGCAAACTGGATGCCTCCGCGCATCCTCCTTTGCGATGAGGCCACAGCCAACATCGATGTCATCACGGATGAGAAGGCTCTGCAGGGCTCTGCAGGGCATCTTCATGCCCTTCACACCTTGGCTTCTTCTGAACACGCACAGCTGCAGAGTTTAACGATGTTTGACTCGTTTTTCATGCCAGGTGCACCAGGTCGTGTTGGCAATGGATGCCACCGTCATGATGATCTGACGCATGGTGGCACTATGTGGCACTGAGTGGTCGCTTAATTGGGGCAATCATTGAGCCGAGGCCACCGTCTCCAACACATCACACGGTTTCAGCAGGCGCCCTGCGCAGTTCCATGGCCACAAGATGCCACAAGACTCAGACGAGGGATCTTGAGGTGCATTGTGACATATGTGTGTGTGGCATGCACGCAGGTGGTGGTGCTGGATGCCGGCCTGGTCATCGAGCAGGGCTCACCAGAAGATTTGCTGGACTCTGACAGGCGCCCAAGTGTCACACTTGCAGCATTATGGTATCATGCAATATCTTGTCGCAGTTCTCAGCTCTGTCATGTTGCAGAATAGTACAGTCAGCCTTCGAAAATCTTCGCCATCTTTGCTCAGGAGGCCGATCTCACATTTGACGCGCCTTTGCGCGGCTGCAGGGCTCTGACTGGAGGGCTGCTCCACTGCCGCCACCCTTCACTGTACAGACAGATGTCGCCAGCAGCCCGTTAACGTCAGCGTTATCACGGGTGACTTACTTGTGTTGTGAAGCGCAGCAATCAATGCAGATTCATTGCTGCGCCGGCATGGGCTTCCTAGCTGTCCTCGGGCGGAAGTAAAATGAAACCGGAATCACGACATGTCAAGCATGAGCGGAAGCAAAGTGAAATCATGGAATCACGACTTGCCGAGTGTGGCCGCCGCGCCAGATTTTAGTGCGCCGATTGAGCCTGGTGCAGGTTGCCGACTTGATGAGGATCTCGCCGCCAGGCTGCGTGACCCCAATGGATCTCCTGTCGCATCACCGGCGCGTTTGTTATCGTGTCCATTGGTTGAGTGGGTGTAGGTCGTCGGGGATCATATGGCAGGCCCCCTATGTGTGCTAGCGGCCTGTTACCCGTACAAGGTCTGCAGCATGTTTAGCCTGAAATGAGCGCTTCGCATAGGCGAAACGTGAGAACAATGCATGTTGTCACGAACATAGGGTTCTTGTTGCTCAAGCGATGA
The DNA here is from genome assembly GCA_905221605.1 of Symbiodinium natans. Lineage (NCBI taxonomy): Eukaryota > Dinophyceae > Suessiales > Symbiodiniaceae > Symbiodinium > Symbiodinium natans. Next base: position 164,197 of record CAJNDS010000039.1, read on the forward strand.
TACAGCCTTTCTACCAGTGCATCCACTGGCCAAGCCTCCGTGCCCGCACAGTGATATGATCCATGCGAGGGAAAACGTTGCCAACTGAAGCATCAGCTTACAATTCACCATTTTCCCAAGAAACAGGTGTGTTGCAAGGGCACTTTTCAAGTTTCGTTTCAGCAACATTGCTGAAACACAAGCGTTTGCAACACAAAAACGTACGATTCCGAAGGCTGCGGCCTCTATGTGCAGGTACGTGCGGTTACGTACTGCTTGCGCATTCAAAGGCTTTTGTGGGAGATTCTGAATATGTGAGATCGGACGCCAGGCCGAGCTCGAAAATGAAAGCTCCCGGAACGCCTACGACGCCGACCTCACCCGCGTCGCCAGTCTCGCCCACGTCACCAGGCAAAAAGATCCGCAGGAGCCCCGGTTTGAAGGTTTCCCTTGGCAAGTCTTACGAGCGTAGATTTCGTTTGCCAAAGCTGAGGCCGCAACGCAGTAGTGCTGGGCATTCCCTTGGACCTTCGGGGCGCGCAGGTCTCGCTTCCTGTCCCTGCCAGGCTCTTTATTACTTTGATTGTGTTACGTGCCTTGTACGCTTGACGGCCACGGCGCCATTGCACGCATACTGCGCATCAGCTCATGTAAGTCTATAAGGTGCGCCACCCCACTGGAGTGATCCTAGCGCCCTCGCCAGGCCTCAACCTTTGGCCCAAATCCCTGGGCTCAGCGTTGGTCAGCTTGCAAATCTGCGCAGGGGCGCGTGTCTGCCGGAACTCTGTGCAAGGCACGCTGACGGCTAACGGCGCCTGTCGCACGTCACGCATCACACACCTTTATTGTCCGAAAGGTGCCCTGCGGGCATTGGCCTCGCTCTCACCTACGGCTCAAGCGACGGCACCTGTGCGGTCAGGAGGACTTTGGGGCCGTTGCGCAGTTAACCCATGATGCGAAACAGTGTGAATGTAACATGTGTGAGTCTGAACTATGCCAAGTAGGACCGGCACCTTTGCACAAAGTGGGGCGGGGCGGCGCTTGAGATGCATGAGTCGTGAGCTGGAACGTGTGGGTCCGGCCACGTCTAGCTCACAAATCGACAGGGGGAGGGACGCGAAACAACGCAGAAAAGAGAAAGGACAGAAGGAGAGGAGTCGAGGCAGCAGAAAATACAAAAGAACGAGCAAGAGAGTGCTTAGCTTGTACAGGCCACGAGGGTGGCGATCTTCCTCTAATTGAGCAGGCGGCACCCTTTGTGGCTGGCACTTACCGACTTACCGCAGTTTTTCCAAATTTAATTAAGGCTTTTGGCACATCTCGGCACCGTTGTCTTGCAACTTACGGGTCCCAATGGCCCACTCGTGTGCAGACACGGGCTGGGAATTCGTGAAGACATGCCGGTTTCACCCCTGCAAAGCAGATGTTGTAGAGGTGTGTAGAGGTTCGAGGGTGGACAAAAGTTTGTGAACAAAGCCGACAGAGAGTGGAGAGGATGTCAAAGCCAGTCTGCCCATGGCATCATGCCTTTTCTTGCATATATGAGCTCTTCAGACGAAGCTAGAGCCAGAGCTGCCCTGCCTTGGGGGTAGCCGGGGCCTTGGGGCCTTTCATGATTTTCAAAATATCGAAGGACTCCACACGGAGGCCATTTGCTGATGCTGCAAGTATCTTGCAGCTGTGATCGTCAGGCGATGATGTATGATGATAAAACCAAGGCCGCCAAACCACCACCGCCTTTGCAGGGGGGGGTGGGGGATGGTGGGGGTTGGGCTTGTGCCAGGCAGCCGTTCAGAAGATTCCGCTCCTTAGCGTCAAAGCTGGGCCCCGCGATGGGGACTGGGTCAGGGGTCCAAGAGTGGCAGAGACATCTCAAGGAATTCGGATACCATGAACATGGCTGCAAGTATCCCTGTACGCATTTGATTCATGTGATCTTGGCAAGGTTGAGCGGTTGAAAGAAGAGCTGGCAGCGCTGATTCAATATGTGCAGAACAACAAGGCCTGACCAGTGGCACCAGAGCTGTGCCCAAAGGCCGCTTGAGAATGGACAGGAGAATGACCATGACTGGTTCCGTATCGAGTCCAATGAGGTGCCCAAAGTAAGCATGCGTTCATGGCTTGCGCATGTGATTGTATGGTGTAGGCTTCATGCTCCCCTACGAGTAGCGCGCCACGACACCATCGTAGAAAAGCAAAAGGCCTACACCTTCAGCCAAGCCGCACCCAAGAAATATGATTAACAAGAACTCTACCTCAGCAAATGCGAGAAACCATGCCAGTTTGCATTGAATGAAGACTATCAAATTGCATTATTGTATTGGATGCGCGCGCTCAACACTTTCGCATGATGAGAAGTAATGTTGGATTTTTTCTGAGTGTCTTCTTTTTAGAGCTCTTGTGTTTTCTTGTTGTATGTGGTGTGTGGTCGACGCCTTTGGACCAGACTAACCCTTCAAGAGTTTTCGGCTTCAAGGCTTCAAGGCCCATACCATGCACCTTTGTGGCCGAGCCAAACCGCAAGCGAAACCCTGAGCCAAAGCCAAGCTGAAAGAATAGCAGCCATCTCCACAGCCTACACCCGAGCCGAGCCAAGCCGCACCTAAGAGAGAAACCCCCGCCCTCTCCACCTCAAGATTCCAGTGAACTATTGAACCGGCTATTGATTTCTGTTGAAGGACGGAACGAGATGGACTGGGACCTGCTGGCCGCACCTCACAATTGGAAGGCGGTTCGAAGCTCAGGCAAAACTACTCGCCGAGGTATGTGCACAACTTGTTGAGATACGAGTTCAAGCTCCAGTTTGAGGCAGCCTCAGCTTGGCCGCATTCATAAAAAACTGCGTGGCTGCTGCATCCGTGCGAGATCCCCGCGGGCTATCCAGCTGTGCCAATTGAATTGGCTTGAGCCCCAAGACATCCACCTTCTATGACGCGAAATGACATTTGCCATGCTGTTACGCTGTTCCACGCGCATTTCCGCATGGAAGGAGTTGCCAGAGCTGGACGGGAAGACCCCGAAAATGCCCTGCACCCAAATTTTCGGGCAACTCTTGCTGTGTCTAGGAGCGCTTGGGACAGCAGCAAGCGCACTAAACCTCTGGCAAACAGACACTCCATTAGATCATTAGGTGCGCTCAAGCACGGAGGCTTTCCCACAGACCCGCCTGAGCAGAAAACGAAGAAGAAGAACAAGAAGAACAAGAACAAGAAGAAGAAGAAGAAGCAGAAGCAGAAGCAGAAGCAGAAGAAGAAGAAGAATCATAAGAAGAAACGAGCAGGATGTATCGAGGGAAAGTCGCATTTTCGCCAAGGTACCGTGGCGGGAAGATTTGTTTAGATATCCACTTCGCACCGCTTTGGAGGCAGAGTTCCCAAACCTCAACGCCGTCGTCCTGCTTCAACTCCGGCGTTACACTTTAGTTGCCAGGACGAACGTCCCGAAGTTTGGCATTGCTCATGCCCTGTCTCTTGCGTGGGAGCCCAGCGAATTTGAAAGCCCTGAGATGATTTACTTCGCTCATCCCGCCATCCTGCACGATCAGACAGGCAAAGTACGGATACTTCGCCACAGGCTTCTATCGCGGGGACTCTCCGCCGATTCTTTGAGGGTGGTGGGGTGGGAACTGTCCCAGGCTACTTATGCGGCAGGTCTGTCCGCGCACTCCACGCTACTCAGCGGGACTGTGCGGGCTTGGGCAGGCCAGGGCCACCCGGCGAGTGTGTCTGCGGGATTCATTCGGCAACACTTGGGCAATCCAGGGATGCTCGGTGAGACCATCTGCCACACTCGGCGGGAATCTCTGTAGGCTTCTCTGGGAGGCAGGCACTGACTGCTTGGGGGTGGCACTCCAGGTTGCTCGGCAGGAGAGGCCGACACCAAGAATGGAAAAGCAAAAATTGAATTGCATCGATTGAAAGGCTATGATGAGACTGAGGCTCTGGGGCCTTGGCTGGCCGCCGAGATCCCCTACTTGATCGAGGCTGGCGTCGTCACCCACAAAGGGTTCAGTGCCCAGTGCTGCAGAGAGTGGGGTATTTGAGGGGTCTGCCATCCGACGGAGCTGCAAAGGCTGGCCGAGCCTTGCCAAGTCTGAGAAGCGGCTCGGCTAACTGTGCTAGGGATGTTCTGAAGAAGATGCCTGCTGAGTCGAGAGGAGATTCTCGCCGAATGGGCCAGGCGCTCAAACTTGGCATGGTGCGCGTGGCGCAAAAAGCTGGGAAAGCGACTCTCCATGCGTGCCTTTTCACGAAAGCTTGCTACCAGCTACTTGGATCTTGCGAACGTTCTCGTTTACTATGTCTCTTCTTGGGTCAAGAATCAGTCTGGTATGATGTGGATTCGCTTGTAACTTTATGTGTGGGCTCGTACTGAGGGGGGGGGAGAGTTTTCATTGACGGGTGGACGTTGCGACGTAGTTCTTACTTGCTCCGTAAGTTTCTCCGCTTCTCTCTGGCAAAAGCGGCCCTCAGCTTATACACAGTAGCTTCAGACGTCTTGCTTTGAAACCTGACTAGTTTCAGCGGTGCTCCGCTGCTCACTTGGCTAGCACTGCAAGTCGCGTGCCAAGCTCTCTCACACCTAGCAACACCTGCAATTCTCACAAGCAGTGGCCGCACATTGCCGAGCATGGATTCTGGTTGCAGTTTACGGTGACTGGGATGGGAGAGGCGGCCTGGCACGTTCTGCAGCATTTGTTGTGCAGTTTGGCCACTGCAAGCAAATTTATGTCGCTTTTTTTGCTGGTGCTTTTGTCAGGGCTTTCTGAAGTGTGTCATAGGCAGCTCTTCCTCTTCAAGCTGCCCATGACTGGGATGCATGGGCTTCTGGACACTCGGCGCATTTCTTTTTTGCTAAAGCGCGGTACCCGTTGAGGGACTCAACGTCAGTCATTATGTTCGACGGTGTACCCATCATCCCCACCACTGCAAATATCCACAAGCCCTCCGTACGAGTATTCGCGTGCCTGAAGGCTATGGGGCTTGGCCTCACCAGCTTGAAGCCTTTAAAAGGGCTTTGACCCAGAACGTGATCTTGAACATGCCGACCGGCACCGGGAAAACCCTCGTCGCGTGGCCTGGAGACGATTAGAACGCCCGAAAGCTTCTTCGGAGAAAGCCGAAGATGTGCTTATTTTTCTGCAAGTTGGAGTCATCGGAATGATTTTTCAATACCTCTAGGTGCATGTTGCTGGATGCTCTTGGCGCCCCCAGCCTCTTCGTGGTGAACTCCCGGGCGTTGGTGGCGCAGCAGACCGCCTACCTCCGACAGCACAGCCAAAGCCAAGGCGAAAGCGTGGGCACCAGCCCCGGGGCTGGGGTGCCTTGGAAGCTCTCAGATCTCTCTCTCTCTCTCTCTCTCCCCCCCCCACATGTTCCCCATCTTTTTCCTGTATGTGTCTTTTGGCTGCGTTTTTTGAATAAGGGAAAACACCCCGAGAATAAGCCAAAAAAACCATGCCCTATGTTGGGCTGCGTATTTATTTTTATCCTGGCTTTTTTTCCACTTATTCTCTCTTGGCCGGCCAGGGGTTTAGCAGGGCTCTTTGGAGTTTATTCTGCGGGTTTCTTCAGGGCATCCAGAGGGTTCCATTCCTTATTCCACCAGTTGGCTTTCTTATTCCCCAGGTTTGGCAGTTTATTCTCACGGTGCCCCCTGTTATTCTGAGAGTTTTTTTTGTTATTCCCACCCCGCCCCAAACCCCGTCCCGCCCCCCCCACCCCCCCCCCCGTGTGCAGCTTAAATAGGGTTTATTTGGAAGCTGGCACTCGTGTTCACAAGAGGAAAAAAGGCCCCAAAACGTATACTTATTTACAAGAGCCAACTTCCAAATAGACCCTATTTTAGGTCCTAGGGGGGGTCCCAGGCCTGAATTAAATATGAAGGCCCCGATTTAAATATGAATATTTAATTCTGGAGCTTCATATTTAAATTATTTAATTCGGGCCCGGGAATTAAATAATTTAAATAATTTAAATAATTTAAATAATTTAAATCCTGGAGGGGGGGGGGGGGCCTCCTCCCGCAGGAGGAATTAAATAATTTAAATATGAAGGCCCCGAATTAAATATTAATATTTAATTCGGAGGCCTTCATATTTAAATTATTTAATTCTTCCTGCGGGAGGAGGCCCGCCCCCCCCCCTCCAGGATTTAAATTATTTAAATTATTTAAATTATTTAATTCCCGGGCCCGATTTAAATAATTTAAATATGAAGGCCACGATTTAAATATGAATATTTAATTCGGGAGCTTCATATTTAAATTATTTAATTCGGGCCCGGGAAATTTAAATAATTTAAATCCTGGAGTGGGGGGGGCGGGCCTCCTCCCGCAGGAAGAATTAAATAATTTAAATATGAAGGCCCCGAATTAAATATTAATATTTAATTCGGGGCCTTCATATTTAAATTATTTAATTCCTCCTGCGGGAGGAGGCCCGGCCCCCCCCCCCTCCAGGATTTAAATGATTTAAATTATTTAAATTATTTAAATTATTTAATTCCCGGGCCCGATTTAAATAATTTAAATATGAAGGCCACGATTTAAATATGAATATTTAATTCGGGAGCTTCATATTTAAATTATTTAAATCGGGCCCGGGAATTAAATAATTTAAATAATTTAAATAATTTAAATAATTTAAATTATCTGGAGGGGGGGGGGCGGCCTCCTCCCGCAGGAGGAATTAAATAATTTAAATATGAAGGCCCCGAATTAAATATTATATTAATTCGGGCCTTCATATTTAAATTATTTAATTCCTCCTGCGGGAGGAGGCCCGGCCCCCCCCCCTCCAGGATTTAAATTATTTAAATTATTAAATTATTTAAATTATTTAATTCCCGGGCCCGATTTAAATAATTTAAATATGAAGGCCACGATTTAAATATGAATATTTAATTCGGGAGCTTCATATTTAAATTATTTAATTCGGGCCCGGGAATTAAATAATTTAAATAATTTAAATCCTGGAGGGGGGGGGCGGGCCTCCTCCCGCAGGAAGAATTAAATAATTTAAATATGAAGGCCCCGAATTAAATATGAATATTTAATTCGGGGCCTTCATATTTAAATTATTTAATTCCTCCTGCGGGAGGAGGCCCGGCCCCCCCCCCTCCAGGATTTAAAATATTTAAATTATTTAAATTTTTTAAATTATTTAAATTATTTAAATTATTTAATTATTTAATTCCCGGGCCCGATTTAAATAATTTAAATATGAAGCTCCCGAATTAAATATTCATATTTAAATCGTGGCCTTCATATTTAAATTATTTAAATCGGGCCCGGGAATTAAATAATTTAAATAATTTAAATAATTTAAATCCGGGAGGGGGGGGGGGCCGGGCCTCCTTTTGCAGGAGGAATTAAATAATAAATATGAAGGCCCCTTTAAATATCCCCGAATTAAATATTCATATTTAAATCGAGGCCTTCATATTTAAATTATTTAATTCCTCCTGGGGGAGGAGGCCCCCCCCCCCTCCAGGATTTAAATTATTTAAATTATTTAATTCCCGGGCCCGATTTAAATAATTTAAATATGAAGGCCACGGTTTAAATATGAATATTTAATTCGGGAGCTTCATATTTAAATCATTTAATTCGGGCCCGGGAATTAAATAATTTATAATTTAAATAATTTAAATAATTTAAATCCGGGAGGGGGGGGGGGCCGGGCCTCCTTTTGCAGGAGGAATTAAATAATTTAAATATGAAGGCCCCGAATTAAATATTCATATTTAAATCGAGGCCTTCATATTTAAATTATTTAATTCCTCCTGGGGGAGGAGGCCCGCCCCCCCCCCCTCCAGGATTTAAATTATTTAAATTATTTAAATTATTTAAATTATTTAAATTATTTAATTCCCGGGCCCGATTTAAATAATTTAAATATGAAGGCCACGATTTAAATATGAATATTTAATTCGGGAGCTTCATATTTAAATTATGTAAATCGGGCCCGGGAATTAAATAATTTAAATAATTTAAATAATTTAAATCCTGGAGGGGGGGGGGCCGGGCTTCCTCCCGCAGGAGGAATTAAATAATTTAAATATGAAGGCCCCGAATTAAATATTCATATTTAAATCGGGGCCTTCATATTTAAATTATTTAATTCCTCCTGCGGGAGGGCCCCCTCAATCAGCTTCATCATCATCATCCTCATCCTCATCCGCATCATCATCATCATCTTCATTATCGTCATCATCTTCATCATCTATCATCATCATCTTCATCATCTTCATCATCTTTTTTCATCATCCCCATCATCTCTCTCATCTCCACGGTTGTTCCAATATGTTTCATGTGCATCCTTGACATCAATGATCCCAATCAGCTTCATCATCATCTTCATCATCTTCATCATCTTCATCATTTTCATCATCTTCATCATCTTCATCATCTTCATCATCTTCATCATCTTCATCATCTCCATCATCTTCATCATCTTCATGATCTGCTTCATCTGCTTCATCCTTCATCTGTTTCTTATGTTTCATTGCTTCTTGGGGCCCAGGAGGGCCTGGGGCAGGAGCAACTTTGCCGGTCAAAACTTGCCGGGATCCCCTTGGCACCCTGGAAAAGTGATGCAAATACCACACAAAACGGGAAAGGGTAGGAACAACTTTGTCGGTCAAAATTTGCCGGGATCCCCTTGGCACCCTGGAAAAGTCCTGCAAATACCACACAAAACGGGAAAGGGTAGGAACAACTTTGCCGGTCAAAATTTGCCGGGATCCCCTTGGCACCCTGGAAAAGTCCTGCAAATACCACACAAAACGGGAAAGGGTAGGAACAACATTTGCCGGTCAAAATTTGCCGGGATTCCCTTGGCACCCCGGAAAAGTGATGCAAATACCACACAAAACGGGAACGGGTAGGAACAACTTTGCGGGTCAAAATTTGCCGGGATTCCCTTGGCACCCTAGAAAAGTCCTGCAAATACCACACAAAACGGGAAAGGGTAGGAACAACTTTGCCGGTCAAAATTTGCCGGGATTCCCTTGGCACCCTAGAAAAGTGATGCAAATACCACACAAAACGGGAAAGGGTAGGAACAACTTTGCCGGTCAAAATTTGCCGGGATCCCCTTGGCACTCGGGAAAAGTGATGCAAATGCCACACAAAACGGGAACGGGTAGGAACAACTTTGCGGGTCAAAATTTGCCGGGACCCCCTTGGCACCCGGGAAAAGTGATGCAAATACCACACAAAACGGGAAAGGGTAGGAACAACTTTGCCGGTCAAAATTTGCCGGGATCCCCTTGGCACCCTGGAAAAGTGATGCAAATACCACACAAAACGGGAACGGGTAGGAACAACTTTGCCGGTCAAAATTTGCCGGGATTCCCTTGGCACCCTGGAAAAGTCCTGCAAATACCACACAAAACGGGAAAGGGTAGGAACAACTTTGCCGGTCAAAATTTGCCGGGATTCCCTTGGCACCCTGGAAAAGTCCTGCAAATACCACACAAAACGGGAAAGGGTAGGAACAACTTTGCGGGTCAAAATTTGCCGGGATTCCCTTGGCACCCTGGAAAAGTCCTGCAAATACCACACAAAACGGGAAAGGGTAGGAACAACTTTGCCGGTCAAAATTTGCCGGGATCCCCTTGGCACCCGGGAAAAGTGATGCAAATACCACACAAAACGGGAACGGGTAGGAACAACTTTGCCGGTCAAAATTTGCCGGGATTCCCTTGGCACCCTGGAAAAGTCCTGCAAATACCACACAAAACGGGAAAGGGTAGGAACAACTTTGCCGGTCAAAATTTGCCGGGATTCCCTTGGCACCCTGGAAAAGTCCTGCAAATACCACACAAAACGGGAAAGGGTAGGAACAACTTTGCGGGTCAAAATTTGCCGGGATTCCCTTGGCACCCTGGAAAAGTCCTGCAAATACCACACAAAACGGGAAAGGGTAGGAACAACTTTGCCGGTCAAAATTTGCCGGGATCCCCTTGGCACTCGGGAAAAGTGATGCAAATACCACACAAAACGGGAACGGGTAGGAACAACTTTGCGGGTCAAAATTTGCCGCCTTCGTATGCCATGAGAAATGCGCGGCTCGATTTGGCCAAATTTTGCCCGGAGGCTGCCCGGCAAAATTTGGCCAAATCGGGCCCCTGGACATTGAAATGAAATCAATTTTTCAATTCCCCGATACTAAATCACGAGCCCGGGCCTCCCCCTCAACACTAAATTACGAGCCCGGGCCTCCCCCCAATACTGAATTACGAGCGCGGGCCTCCCCCCAATACTAAAGTACGAGCCGGGGAATTAAATAATTTAAATAATTTTAATGCCCGGACGCCCCCCCTGGGGCATTTAAATTATTTAAATTATTTAATTCCTGACCCCCCAACCCCGACCCGCAAATGTTGTTCCTACCCTTTTCCGTTGTGTGTGGTATTTGCAGGACTTTTGCAGGGTGCCAAGGGGATCCCGGCAAATTTTGACCCGCAAATGTTGTTCCTACCCTTTTTCGTTTTGTGTGGTATTTGCAGGACTTTTGCAGGGTGCCAAGGGAATCCCGGCAAATTTTGACCCGCAAATGTTGTTCCTACACTATTCCGATTTGTGTGGCATTTGCAGGGCTTTCGCAGGGTGCCAAGGGGATCCCGGCAAATTTTGACCCGCAAATGTTGTTCCTACCCTTTTCCGTTTTGTGTGGCATTTGCAGGACTTTTGCAGGGTGCCAAGGGGATCCCGGCAAATTTTGACCCGCAAATGTTGTTCCTACCCTTTTTCGTTTTGTGTGGTATTTGCAGGACTTTTGCAGGGTGCCAAGGGAATCCCGGCAAATTTTGACCCGCAAATGTTGTTCCTACCCTATTCCCGTTTGTGTGGCATTTGCAGGACTTTTGCAGGGTGCCAAGGGGATCCCGGCAAATTTTGACCCGCAAATGTTGTTCCTACCCTTTTCCGTTTTGTGTGGCATTTGCAGGACTTTTGCAGGGTGCCAAGGGGATCCCGGCAAATTTTGACCCGCAAATGTTGTTCCTACCCTTTTTCGTTTTGTGTGGTATTTGCAGGACTTTTGCAGGGTGCCAAGGGGATCCCGGCAAATTTTGACCCGCAAATGTTGTTCCTACCTTTTTCCGTTTTGTGTGGTATTTGCAGGACTTTTGCAGGGTGCCAAGGGGATCCCGGCAAATTTTGACCCGCAAATGTTGTTCCTACCCTTTCCGTTTTGTGTGGCATTTGCAGGACTTTTGCAGGGTGCCAAGGGGATCCCGGCAAATTTTGACCCGCAAATGTTGTTCCTACCCTTTTCCAGGACTTTTGTGTTTTGACCCGCAAATGTTGTTCCTACCCTTTTCCGTTTTGTGTGGCATTTGCAGGACTTTTGCAGGGTGCCAAGGGGATCCCGGCAAATTTTGACCCGCAAATGTTGTTCCTACCCTTTTCCGTTTTGTGTGGTATTTGCAGGACTTTTGCAGGGTGCCATGGGGATCCCGGCAAATTTTGACCCGCAAATGTTGTTCCTACCCTTTTCCGTTTTGTGTGGTATTTGCAGGACTTTTGCAGGGTGCCAAGGGGATCCCGGTCTCCTGTCTTCATTTCTCCTCCATGATTTTCATTGCTCTTCCCATGAAAATTGCTTCCTTTTGATCTCTCCTCTCTCCTTTCTCTCTCCCTTCTCTTCTCTTGTTCTCTTTTGAATCTCAAAATCACACCAAAGGAAGCTTCTTTTCCTTATTGAATGAAAAAGAAAAACAAGAAAAGAGATAGGTAAAGACACTGAAGAGCTCCACTGCCTATTGTTTCATTCCCTTTCCTCTCTTTCTATGTGTTGTTTCCTTGTCGTTTCAGAAAGCTAGCAAAATAAGAGCAAGGGGGCTTCCTGAAGAGGAGAGAGGGCACCTATTTTTTAATTATAGAGGGGAAAGCGAGAGACAAGGAAGGGAGAGATGATAGATAAAGAAGAGTGCTATCCGTCTCCTTGTTTCTTGTGTCTTCTCTTCTTTTCAGTTCATCATATTCCTCTTTTCGGCCTGTCTCTTCTGCTCTTTTCCTTACCCTTCTCCTTTTCAAGTTCTTCCAATTTAGTTTTTCTGTTTCGAAAAGAAAGAGGGAAGGGAGAGAGAAGGGCGAGAGGATAGATAAAGAAGAGTGCCATCTTCTTTGCGCCTTGTTTTGTCTCTCCATCTTCTTTGTTCATCTCTCTTCTATTCTTTTCTTGGCTCTTCCCATTAGAATTGTGTTCCTTTTATCTCTCCTCTCTCCTTCTCTTTCCCTTGTCTTCTCCTGTTCCCCTTTAAATGACAAAAACACAAGAAAGGAAGAAGAGGGGAATGGAGGCCCTTTTCCGGTATTCTCCTGTTGCAATGAATAAGGAAAAGAGCATAGGAGATAAGGAAGGGAATTGAAAAGAAAATGGGCGATCGGGTGTCCTTTTTGCTAGTTTTCTGCATCTTCAAGGAAGAAAAAAGGACACCCACCCAAGAAGGAAAAGTAACTTAAGAGATAGGGAGGAAATTGAAGAGCTCCTCTCTTTACCTAGTCATTCCCTGTCCTCTCTTCTTATCTGTTGTTTGTCTTATTCGCTTCAAAAAGCAAAATAAGGGAAAGGCGATTTCCTGAAGAGGAAGAAGGGCGCCTACCTGTGAATAGCAAGATTGATTTTTTCTAATTAGGGAGAGACTTGCCCCGCCTGAGCCTCCCTGGCCTGCTTGTTGTGGCCACATACAGTTGCGCTTCCAGCAAAATGGCATCCTTGTTATCTCGTCTCACTTCTCTTTCCCTTCTCTCCTTCTGTTTCCTTTTGACTGATAAACCACAAGAAAGGAACTTGTGTGATAAGGCAGTGGAAGGGTAAGCAGAGGGTGACTCCTGGCGCGTGGACCGGTCCATACTTCATCATACCCCTCCTCTCGGCCTATCTCTTCTGTTCCTTTCCTTACCCTTCTCCTTCTCATAGTTCTTCCTTTTTGTTTTCTTATTTCGAAAAGAAAGAGGGAAGGGAGAGAGAAGGGAGAGAGGATAGATAAAGAAGAGTGCCATCTTCTCTGCGCCTTGTTTTGTCTCTCCCACTTCTCTATTCATCTCTCTTCTATTCTTTTCTTTGCTCTTCCCATTAACAATGCAATCCTTTTGTCTCTCCTCTCTCCTTCTCTCTCCCTTCTCTTCTCCTGTTCCCCTTTAAATGACAAAAGCGCAAGAAAGGAAGAACAAGAGGGGAATGGAGGCCATGTTCCTTTCTTTTCCAATGGATGGGGAAAGCGAGCGGGGTTGGCTCCTTGTCCGTAGACCCTCCCCATGCTGCAGCAAATCCCTCCTCTCGCCCTATCGCCTCTGTTCTTTTCCTTGTTCCCAAACGGAAAAAGAAAACGGGTTCCTTTACATGTTCATTGTTCTTCCTTTTGTTTTTATTTGAAAGGGAAAGATAAGAAAGAGAGGAAAGAAGAAAACGAGCACCATCTTCTCTTTGCCTGATTTTGCACCTCCCTCTCCTGTCTTCATTTCTCTTCCATGATTTTCATTGCTCTTCCCATGAAAATTGCTTCCTTTTGATCTCTCCTCTCCCCTTTCTCTCTCCCTTCTCTTCTCTTGTTCTCTTTTGAATCTCAAAATCACACCAAAGGAAGCTTCTTTTCCTTATTGAATGAAAAAGAAAAACAAGAAAAGAGATAGGTAAAGACACTGAAGAGCTCCACTGCCTATTGTTTCATTCCCTTTCCTCTCTTTCTATGTGTTGTTTCCTTGTCGTTTCAGAAAGCTAGCAAAATAAGAGCAAGGGGGCTTCCTGAAGAGGAGAGAGGGCACCTATTTTTTTAATTATAGAGGGGAAAGCGAGAGACAAGGAAGGGAGAGATGATAGATAAAGAAGAGTGCTATCCGTCTCCTTGTTTCTTGTGTCTTCTCTTCTTTTCAGTTCATCATATTCCTCTTTTCGGCCTGTCTCTTCTGCTCTTTTCCTTACCCTTCTCCTTTTCAAGTTCTTCCAATTTAGTTTTTCTGTTTCGAAAAGAAAGAGGGAAGGGAGAGAGAAGGGCGAGAGGATAGATAAAGAAGAGTGCCATCTTCTTTGCGCCTTGTTTTGTCTCTCCATCTTCTTTGTTCATCTCTCTTCTATTCTTTTCTTGGCTCTTCCCATTAGAATTGTGTTCCTTTTATCTCTCCTCTCTCCTTCTCTTTCCCTTGTCTTCTCCTGTTCCCCTTTAAATGACAAAAACACAAGAAAGGAAGAAGAGGGGAATGGAGGCCCTTTTCCGGTATTCTCCTGTTGCAATGAATAAGGAAAAGAGCATAGGAGATAAGGAAGGGAATTGAAAAGAAAATGGGCGATCGGGTGTCCTTTTTGCTAGTTTTCTGCATCTTCAAGGAAGAAAAAAGGACACCCGCCCAAGAAGGAAAAGTAACTTAAGAGATAGGGAGGAAATAGAAGAGCTCCTCTCTTTACCTAGTCATTCCCTGTCCTCTCTTCTTATCTGTTGTTTGTCTTATTCGCTTCAAAAAGCAAAATAAGGGAAAGGCGATTTCCTGAAGAGGAAGAAGGGCGCCTACCTGTGAATAGCAAGATTGATTTTTTCTAATTAGGGAGAGACTTGCCCCGCCTGAGCCTCCCTGGCCTGCTTGTTGTGGCCACATACAGTTGCGCTTCCAGCAAAATGGCATCCTTGTTATCTCGTCTCACTTCTCTTTCCCTTCTCTCCTTCTGTTTCCTTTTGACTGATAAACCACAAGAAAGGAACTTGTGTGATAAGGCAGTGGAAGGGTAAGCAGAGGGTGACTCCTGGCGCGTGGACCGGTCCATACTTCATCATACCCCTCCTCTCGGCCTATCTCTTCTGTTCCTTTCCTTACCCTTCTCCTTCTCATAGTTCTTCCTTTTTGTTTTCTTATTTCGAAAAGAAAGAGGGAAGGGAGAGAGAAGGGAGAGAGGATAGATAAAGAAGAGTGCCATCTTCTCTGCGCCTTGTTTTGTCTCTCCCACTTCTCTATTCATCTCTCTTCTATTCTTTTCTTTGCTCTTCCCATTAACAATGCAATCCTTTTGTCTCTCCTCTCTCCTTCTCTCTCCCTTCTCTTCTCCTGTTCCCCTTTAAATGACACAAGCGCAAGAAAGGAAGAACAAGAGGGGAATGGAGGCCATGTTCCTTTCTTTTCCAATGGATGGGGAAAGCGAGCGGGGTTGGCTCCTTGTCCGTAGACCCTCCCCATGCTGCAGCAAATCCCTCCTCTCGCCCTATCGCCTCTGTTCTTTTCCTTGTTCCCAAACGGAAAAAGAAAACGGGTTCCTTTACATGTTCATTGTTCTTCCTTTTGTTTTTATTTGAAAGGGAAAGATAAGAAAGAGAGGAAAGAAGAAAACGAGCACCATCTTCTCTTTGCCTGATTTTGCACCTCCCTCTCCTGTCTTCATTTCTCTTCCATGATTTTCATTGCTCTTCCCATGAAAATTGCTTCCTTTTGATCTCTCCTCTCTCCTTTCTCTCTCCCTTCTCTTCTCTTGTTCTCTTTTAAATCTCAAAATCACACCAAAGGAAGCTTCTTTTCCTTATTGAATGAAAAAGAAAAAGAAGAAAAGAGATAGGTAAAGACACTGAAGAGCTCCACTGCCTATTGTTTCATTCCCTTTCCTCTCTTTCTATGTGTTGTTTCCCTTGTTGTTTCAGAAAGCTAGCAAAATAAGGGCAAGGGGGCTTCCTGAAGAGGAGAGGGCACCTATTTGTTTTAATTATAGAGGGAAAAGCGAGAGACAAGGAAGGGAGAGATGATAGATAAAGAAGAGTGCTATCCGTCTCCTTGTTTCTTGTGTCTTCTCTTCTTTTCAGTACCCCTCCAGAAAATTCAAATGGCCTCCTTGTTGTCTCTCCTCTCTCACTTCCCTTGCCCTTCTCTCCTTCTGTTACCTTTTAACTAATAAAACACAAGAAAGGAACTTGTATGATAAAGCAGTGGAAGGGTAAGCAGAGGGTGACTCCTTGCGCGTGGACCTTGCCCATACTTCATCATATCCCTCTTTTCGGCCTGTCTCTTCTGCTCTTTTCATTACCCTTCTCCTTTTCAAGTTCTTCCTTTTTAGTTTTTCTGTTTCGAAAAGAAAGAGGGAAGGGAGAGAGAAGGGAGAGAGGATAGATAAAGAAGAGTGCCATCTTCTTTGCGCCTTGTTTTGTCTCTCCATCTTCTTTGTTCATCTCTCTTCTATTCTTTTCTTGGCTCTTCCCATTAAAATTGTGTTCCTTTTATCTCTCCTCTCTCCTTCTCTTTCCCTTCTCTTCTCCTGTTCCCCTTTAAATGACAAAAACACAAGAAAGGAAGAACAAGAGGGGAATGGAGGCCCTTTTCCTGTATTCTCCTGTTGCAATGAATAAAGAAAAAAGGATAGGAGATAAGGAAGGGAATTGAGGAGCTCCTTTCGCTACTTTCTTATGCCCTTTCCTTTGTATCTACCACACAAAAACACGACTCTCAGCTTCCAAATAAACCCTATTTAAGCCACCCACCCCCCCCCCCCCCCCCCCCCCCTCCCCCCCTACCCCCCCTTCCCATTGTCAGCTCCAGCCCGCCCCCCCCCATTATCCGTACCCGCCATTGGTTTCCCATTTCCAACCCTCTTGCTGCCCCGCATAATCCATCCCCACAAATTCCCAACATCACACACTGCAGTACCTCATTCCCACCATTCCCCGAAACACCCCCCTGCACACCATTCCCAGCATTCCATTTCCACCCACCATGGAAGACCATTCCCCATCGCACCATAAACCATCATTCTTACCCGCATATTGCTGTCCCCATCCCCACCATTACACACTTTTCATCACCCGCAATCCCACCATACCGTTCCTATCATACCAAGAAGTGTTCCCGGTTCCAGCCACACCCACCGTTACCGTTACTCGCCATCCTGCCCACCATGCAACACCATTGCCCGTCGACACCATTCCCACCATTACCTGCCATTTCCGCCATTCCGTACCATACCCCGCCACCCCCACCATCACACACCAGCACTCGCGATTCCCACCATTTCCACAAATACGCGAAACACGCCCCCGCAGGCCATTCCCAGCAATCCATTTCCACCCATCCATAGCTCATCATTCCCCCGCCCATGTTGGCACATTCATCCCCACCATTGCACACCATTCATCACCCGCAATTCCCGCCGTTACCCCCATAACTGACTCATTGCCCGCCACCACGCATCACCACGCACAACCAAAAGCCCGCCATTTTCCCCATTTCCACCATTCCCCCGCTTTCCCGCCAGCGCGAAACAGTCTCTACCATTCCTCACCATTTTCATAATTCCCCCCTTACCCGCCAGTACCGCCATGTCCGCCATTCCCACTATTCCCATTCCCCCATTTCCCGCCACTACCAGCCATTCCCACCAACTGCCACTCGGTGGATCAATCTGCCACACCCCTAAACCCCTTATTGGACCCTATACCCCGCCCCCCCCCCCCCCCCCGCCCCGGATTGTTCAGGCTAAGACAAAGAACCCGTAAAACAAAGTTACCCACCATCGGATTAGGATGAAGGGCCCTGAGGCCCGAAAAAACAACCGGCAGAATAAAATTGAATACCATCACCGACAGAGAATAAGGGAAAACACCCCGAGAACAACCAAAAAAGACATGCCCTATATTTTTCTTGAAAAAAGAGAGGATCAGAGAGGATCTCAGATCCTCTCCCTTCAAAAGGTCTTCGTGGCCACTGGCGAGGTGATTCGGATGGCCCTGGAGACGGGACAGGTTCAGGCCACACACCCCGCTGTGCGTTGGAGGGGTGCCTGAAAACGATCGTTAAGCTTTCCGTGCTTTCCAAGGGTTCTGTGAAGCTTGTGCTTGGACGCTCTACGTTGGACTTCACCGTGAGCTTGTGTGAGTGGCTGCACGTGTCATATGGCAGTGAATGCAGGAGAGCATGTGGGTTTGTAGAGTACTGTAGGGAGGGCTGTGCCCTAGCCAGGGCTATGTCGGGCGAGATTTCTCATGCTCATGCTTCTCGCAACTTTCCGCACTGTGTAGGATTCATACGTGTTGTCGTTTTTTTCGCAACTTGCGTGCGCTGCAAAAGCGCGAGGCTTCGGATCTCCGCTGCGTGGTCTTCGATGAGGCCCGCGAGTCTTCGAGGGCCTGACGCTGTTAGAATAGCACTTGTTGTTTCTCCATTGTTTCTTCTCTCTCTGTATTCTTCATGTCTTAACTCTTTCCTCTCTTTGCTCTGCTCTCACAGAGAGGCGCACCACGCCGTCGGCGGCTGTCTCGGGGGGAGGGTTCTCGTCTCGCTCGCTCGCTCGATATCTCTCAATCTCTCTCTCTCCTCCCTCTCTCTCTCTCTCCTGCAACATGCGCTTTTTCTAGCGGCGTTTCTCTTCCCAGGCAGGCACCCCTACGCCGAAGTTCTGGCGTGGTTGCAAGAAAGCAACGTGCGGGTGCTCGGACTGACTGCGAGCTTTCTGCATGGAAACGCCGCCAGCTCCTGAGAATTCAGTCCGAGCGTAGCTGCACAGCATGCCCAGCATGCGCAAGCCCACCGCCGAGACAAGGACCCCGAGCGTCGTCTGGAGGCACTTCGTTTGTTTGTTTGAATGGGAACCTACTTTAGTCCACAGAAAAAGCTGTCTCCACCATATACTCTTACCCCGGGGCCAGGTTCCATAAATGGCCGAAAATGAAAATAAGATTAAAAAAGGAGTGAGAGGGGAATTCGATTATGAAGAAGGGAGACGTTTGCCACGTTCCCTCTGTGAGGCCCTCGAGGAGCGCTTCAGGGCCAAGGTGCTGTCACCGGAGGCGCCTGCAGAGTCTGTAGAGAGACTGTAGAGAGAGACCTATGGAGTCCCTGGAGTCGTTTAAGTGGCCGCTCATCTGAGGTCCCTCATCACACACGACGTTTCCATGCGGTGACTTGGTCGCCTGGCTCGCAAGACTCAGCGCTAGAGGTGCTGTAGCTGCATTTCTGTATTCATTATCATTTGTCTTGTGATGAATCTGAAGTATGCGGGGGAATGAGAACGACTCTTTTGCATTCTTTTCGCAGACAGGACGGATAGCCAAGCTTTACAAGTTTGTGCTTTGTGCAGAACAGCGTTCGAGCACGGCTTGTGGAAGGCCTGTCTGTTATTGTACTATGTTCTTCCTCCGTGGCTTGCTGATGCAGATCGTGGCAGGTTTGTTCCGGCACGCTGTAACCACATTGCTGGGGCGTGAATCTCCTTTCCTGACGTGTGCTCGTTGGTTGGTCAAGCTCCATCCGTGGGGACAAGGTTATTCACCATGCGGGCCCTTGTTTTTTTGCTTGCCCGCCCGCCCACCGCCCGCCGTGCAACACACCGCGAGCGCCGTACATCGCGGGCAACACACCGCATACATCACAGCCACTACCAGAGAACCGCTCGCCAAACTTTCCCAACTTGAGGTGACAAAGTTATTGGTCACCTTAAGTTGGCCAGCATCTCAACACACTTCGAAATACATCAATACAGCTCGACACACACACACACATCCACAAGCCCGTGCACACACATCCGCACACACACACACACATGCACAAATCATAGCACATCAACACGCATGCCCACACACACATATCCCCCACCCACGCGCGCACACACACACACCCACACACGCGCACACACACACACCCACACACGCGCACACACACCCACACAGACACAGACACAGACACAGACACAGACACAGACACAGACACAGTGAATTCTTACGCATGTGGGCGTACGATGCTTTATGACATGATGCACGGTCAAGCCGGCTACGCACGCAACCCGCAAAACAAGCGTAAAGAAGCAGTGTTCCATCCAAGTTTGTAGCCTCCAACAGCAGCGACGATGGCAACAGTCCACAGCGAAGATGGTGCATACACACTGCAGGTACATAATCCGGCGTCCCAGAACGCACCGCTTGCAGCTGTCTTCGTTGGCAGCAGACTTGCAATGGTTCTCCTGCCCCGTGCAACCGAAAAAGCTCTGTGACCAGTGACCCCATGCATCAGGACGTTCCACACACACATATCAAAGCACACATCAACACACGTCAAAATAGACACACACACACACACACGGACTTACTCATGCACACACACACACACACAACTGAGCTCACATACACGCACCGGTGCGTTTTTGGCGGGGATTGACCCAATGACTACTACAAAGCACTATATCGTTATGGAGTACGCCGCTCCACTTCTTCACGTGGCACTCTGCTGGTTCTTCTTGGATGCTGGAACTGCGCAGTCCCGGCTTGTGTTACTGCAAGGTGCTGACCATTGCTGACCTGTTCTCGTGTCAGGCTCCGCGAATGGAACCGGAAGCCGAAACTCTCAACACTATTGCCTTCGAAGAGGCAAACGCGCAAAGCGAATCGAAGCTAGACAGTCGCAACAAGAATGGCCTCAACTTCTCCCAGCTTACCGGGGTTTGTGTTCGGAATGATCCGGAATGCATCCATTGACATCTGAGAATCTGAGGTCCGAGGCGTCTGTGGTTGGGGCCTACGACGCCTTTGCACGGGAGTCACGGGAGTTGGAGAAGATTTTGGACTGCGTCAGGCAAAGCCTCCGCGGGGCAGCTTGGGAGAGCCAAATGAGCCAAATGAGCCAAATGAGCCAAGGCGGGAGCCAAAAGGGTTGTTGGAGTCCTTGGGAGAGCTCTGAGAGCTCCGAGAGCTCCTGGGAGAGCTCTGGGGCGCTCTGGGAGCTCTTTGGTGCTTTGGACCGGGAGAAGGGCCGGCTCCGGGGAGTCCTGGAGAGCCTGGGCCCCGTGGGCTTCCATCCCTTTGCACCTCACTTGCAAGGAGGGGAACTCGGAGAAGGAACGTCAAGATAACCCTGCTGGAATCTTCATCGGAAGCATCCCTCACTTAGCCGACTGACTGAGAGAGGGATATCGAATTGATGCAGCACAACTTTAAAGACATTTTTTAAACGCCAGAGCAATAAAATGAGTGGTTGGGAACCAGTCGCTTGCCAGCACAAGTGCTCCGCAAAAATGACCACATCCCAGGTCCAAGTGGGCCTCGCCGAAGTGGTTCAGGTAGGGAAGATGTGGTATGCTCATCGGTCACATAATGTCAGACGTATGCATGATTCTGGTCCTGAAGGCGAAGCTGAGCAGCAAGCTTGCGTTCGCTAAAGAAGATGTGGTGAAATGGAACTTGCAGCAGGCGTTGGCGTTGATCCCTCACTGCCGTACAGCCTTGGCCCGTTCTGTGGCCAGTGCCAGCGCCAGCCGCGCCAGCGCCCCCAGCGCCAGCGCCAACGCTGCTGCTGCCAGCGAAGCCATCGACGCCGAGGCGAGCGGGATGAGCGGGACGAATGGGAAGTTCCAGGCCTTGTGCCAACTCCTGGCGCGCCTCACAAAGTCGGAGTCTTCGGATGCGGAATCCGAAAACAGCTTATGCAGCTTCAAGAAAGACCAGGAAAGGACAATCAAGGACAAGACCTGCTTGAACCGTGACAAGGTTCTTGTCTTCGTGGAGCGTGTGGCGGTGGCTGGTCCCATGGCACAGCTTCTGGAGACGTCGTTGTGCCTTCCGGTAACACACGCCCCCTGGTCTCCGATCTGCTTGATTCAATATTTTCAATACGTGCAGTGAGTAACTAAGCCGACCAAGTTTCTTACGGTGACACTTCCTGGAAGTTATTCAGACAATCCAAACTCGAGGCAGTTCACAGGGGTTCAGATAGCTTTGGCTCCCAAACGACGCCGTGCAAGAAAACCGTGAAAACCTTCCCTTTACCAGGAAATAGAATCACTTTCGGGTTGTTCGGTTGTTCTGTTTTCATATTGACTGAACTGGCCTTATTCACTTCTTAGCTTCTCAACAGCTGATGGTTCTTCACATGTTTTTGAACGTTTCCCAACCGCACGAGTTAGTACAACAGAGTATCGGTGTGCGTCTTGTAGCCAAGGACGTGGGATCGCTTTGCATACGTCGTACATTCTGGAATGGCTCGTATATATGTAAATATAGGCGAAAGAACCGAAATCAGCCATGATGTGCATGCAATGTTAACACCTCAACCGTTGCATTAGAAGGGTGTGTCTTGCAAATTGCTCGGGCAGACTTCTGAGATTCTTGAGATGCGTGAACAATCAGGTGTGTGGTGTGCAGGGGATGGAGGATGCGACACGGCAACGGAATCTGCAGCGCTTCCGTTCGGAGTGCCAGGTCTTGGTGGCGACGGCATCCCTTGAGGAAGGCTTGGACGTCCCGGCCTGCCGCTTCGTGATTCGCTATGACTATTTCAGCAGTGCCAAGAGCCATGTTCAAGGGGCAGGCCGTGCCCGGCATCCCGAAGCAGAGATCTTCTACTTCGATAATGATCCTCTGCTGGAAGAGGAGCGCCGACGTCGCGTGGCAGATGCCTGTGACCGTGAGGCGTGTGAGGAGTATGGGACGCCTCCAACTTCGCCTGCGCATGCTGCGGACGCCGAGGGTCCTGCCGAGCTGGCTGCCGGTGCTGCTGAGGGTGCTGCCGAGGGTGCTGCGAGCGTTGGCCTGCAGCCATCCCAGCCCCAACATGGCACAAGCGACGGAATTGCAGACGCGCAGGGCAGTGGCCATGCCTGGGGTGAGGAGACGACCTTGTGGGACTACGGCTCGAATAAATCCTTCCGGGGGATGGCCTGTTCCTGCGGTGCCGTGCTCTGCATCCAGAGCCGTGCCTATGGCCGGGGCCGGAAGAAGAAAGAACGCATCTTCTCCAGGGAAGGCCCTTTCCTCTGTCCACTCTCCGAGAGCGAGCCGCTACAGCAAAAATGAACATCGGATAGATTTGGGAGTTGCTAGTGGCTGCTAACGGTTTGCTAACGAGCATGGTGAAGCTGGCTTTTGCTCGACTCGAGCAAGGGGAAAAATGGGGACACAGGGGGACACGGAGACACAGCAGCAGCACACAACAACACGCAACAGCACAGTTTGTTTGAGCGGACCAGTACATGTGCCGGTGCCCGTGATGGATGTCCCCAGCGCGGCTTCATGACCGACGATCGGGCGTCTCAAGTGTTCACTGCTGTTCGCCGCGCTGGTGGCGAGGCTCGTCCTGGTCCGTCCTTCTGCGTGCGAGCTTGTTTCTCGCAAGTTCATGCAGGAGGCGGAACTGCATCCTTTGCGTGACATCACCAACAAGGAAATTGAAGAGGCATTCATCGTGCGATGCCAATGAAGCCATTCATGCCACACCTGCTTTAGTGTGTGGGCCCTCACTGAACAGTCGAAGCTGGTTTCCGCTCTCTTTGAACGGCCCACGGGTTTTACATGTTGTCAGTAGGTCCAATAAAGAGGAGGTTATATGAGTGAAGAAGGGACCGACAGGCCCCGCACTTGATTTAAAGGCGCATGGCACGACAGGTTCTTACGACCCCCGGACGGTTTGACTTAACTGCGGACTCCGCTCTGTCACTCTGGACCCCCAAGCAGTCACAGGGTCCTGAATAGCCCGGCCAACTCGACTTTATAGAAGAGCCCATGAATGCGTGTCGCAATAAAAACCTGCAAAGCTGATTCTTCGGGGTGCTCAATATTGTTCAATGCGAGGTGAAGCAGCTGAAGCACCCTCCTCGTGAAGTCGCGAGGCGAGAAATACGAGAGTAATGGGAATCTCTGCAGCGGTGCGGCTGTCATTGCTTAAAGGCTTAAAGCAATTGCTTATGATGCTGCAGGGTCATGGAAGTCGTCCACCTTCTGCTGTCAATGGCGCTTCCACCATCCCTGGACTGGGGCGACGTTCTCCGCACCATCGTCCGTGTGGACTTTCTGAAGCGTGCTCGCAGCATTGATCTGGATGCTGTGCTGGAGCAGCCACGACTCATCGACTACATTTGCCGAAGGCTCGCCTTTTCTGGGATCTCTTCCATTGCAGTCCGATGTAGTTGGCGAGAGTCCCTCGGGCGGTTGAGAGTTTGTTTCTGAACGTGTGCCTTGCTGGTGGTTGAGGTTTGCGGTTTTCGGGAGCGAATGCTTGTATGCAGAATTGCGCCCAACAACGCTGAGGCCGGGACTTGCTGTGTCACGCAGGTACTTCACCGGAAGTGAGCCTTTGACCCCCGATCGTGTGCGGTGGGCAAGCAAAGCTGTCGTCGCTTTCTTTGGGCGGCTCGCCATCATTGCATGCTCATCGTTTCTTATGTCTGGTCGCTGTGCTGTGTCAGCAGCAGTTTTGATTTCTGATGCTCTTGCGATTCTTAATTGCTCGCAAGGTGGACGGTTGCCATTATAGCTGGCATACTCCCAGCTTTCCCGACCAAGGCATGGATGGGCATGCAACCCTGAAGGCACGATGAAACATGCACTGTGCTAGGTGGGTGGCGAGGAATCGCGGCGACGGATCTTTCTGCTGGATCAGGAGATGGTGAGAATTGGTGAGATAATCTCATCCTCTTGTCTGTCTGCACATTTGGGTTCACAGAGACATCTTCTCCCACGGTTGTAAGTGCGTGGCACCCAGTATTTGCTAGACCTTACCCGGTCTTGCCACCCAAAGGGCGGGTCTGATGAAGGTGGCCGAAACCCTAATCTCTGGACGGCATACATGGCCGCCTCTTCTTCGGGTGATCAGGAAGTTGTTTGGGGAGGGTTCGCGACACTGCGCCGCGCCTGCTAGATTTAGGACAAGTTGTCAACAAAAAACTACTTGACGAGTAAACGGGGGGGCCCGCCTTGCCTGCACGCCAGGAGCTGCGCGAGGGACGCCGCAGGGAGTCTGAAGAGCGGCGAAAGGAGGTCGAAGAGGACCAGCGCAGTCATTTGCAAAATCTAAGCAAATGCCAAATCGAAAAGCTTAATATACGAGCAAAGACATCAGCACTCAAGGAGGCAGTGCCTGCGTTGATGTCTCAAAGGGGGAGAGCATCAGACAAGTAGACTTCTGTCATGTTCTGTCCATTTCCGTGACGTATTCAAGACTGAGAGATGATGAGTTGAACGGCAAGTCCCAAGCAGTCCCGGCTGCCAATGCGAAGTCGTGGATCACGCGGGATATCAATGGATCATAGCTGTGCGAAAATCTTTGGATCGCCACCTTTCCCGGATCGGAGCCTTCTGTCGTCCTTCTGATACGCCGCTGTTTCTCGTAGAACACATCGGCTAAGCCAGCTAAGCCTTGCGTCAGCCCACCACATCCTGCGCTTGGCGACAGCAGTAGGGCACGAGTCAGGAGAAGCAAAAGCAAGTCGAAAGGCAGCTCAAGGTGGCGGTGATTCTCAACCGGCCATGCTGTGTGCCGTCGGCAGTGCTTTCAGGTGCTTGAGAAGAACCGAGAAGACCAGGAACGGCAGCGCCGCCAACAGCAGCAGGAACAAGAGCAACTGCAGCTTGCTGCTAAGCTCCAGGCTGCAGAAGCTGCAGAAGCCGTCACGAGAAAAGCAGAGGCGGAAAAGATGCGACAGCAGCAGCTACGCCAGCAGCTAGAGCAAGACCAGCAGAAGGCCGACTGCTGGAAAGTTGTGAGAGTTTTGCAGAGTGTTCCAAGATCTTTTCCCCAAGTTTCTCTCAGAGATGTGTTGTCTGTGTTGTCAGGCCTTTGAGCAGCACCGAAGAGCTGCCGCCAAGCAGAAGAAGCTCGAAGCAAAAATCAGGCTGCGAACATGCGCAAGAATGCACGAAAACGCCCACGCTTTCATGCCGACTGGCTGTTTCCGTGGCGTTCTCAGTTCTCTAAGACTCTAAGCTGACCGAGGCGCAAAAAACGCCGTGCGCTTGGTTTAGATGCTGAGGATTCCGGCTCAGAAGCCGCTCACTGAGTGGGGCCCACTGAGCTAGGATGGCAAGATGCCGCAATTGAAAGTCTTTGCCAACCTGCGCGTCTCGACTTGCATGCACAGCACAGATTTGACTTTGCAGTGCAACTTGTTTAGGCGGAGCGGCAGCGTGGAACTTGGAACATCAACAATCCAGATATCCGATTCATGTCCATAGAAGGCTTGAGTTAAGGGCTGGGCGAACGCCCATTCTTCGACATGGAAAGCACATTGCCCGTTGACGGAGGTGCTGAAATTACATTCCTATCTGACGAGTTCGCTGACCACTGTACGGCCGTGTCTTGCCGACCTATTCACTACGGCCAGCACTTCTTCGAGTTCATCATTCATAGTTTCAGCAACTCGTCGGCAGAATCTGTGCTTGCTCAGCTGCTCAGCTGCTGGCCGATATCAGAGTCGAGTCGAGTCTTGCAGGTGACCAGCTGCGATGTGGTGTGACCACTGATTCCGTGCAGGTGCGCACCATGGCGGGGAGACAGTGACAGGTAAAAGTTGACATCACGTTGACATGCTGTGCGCTGCAACACATGTGCTGATCTGCTCGGAGGCTGGTGCACTGGTGGCGGGCCACAACCTGCGTGGCTGGTGTTGCCATGTTGCATTCAATGTAACAGTCCAGCAATTGGCACATCCAGCATTCCATTTGCGCACATGGGCGCCGCATACTCAGGCACAGTGAGTTGCAGCATAAAGTGAGCCAAGAGCACATCTCTTGATGTGAGCTGATGTCCAGGCCCAGGTCGGTGCTACTCTGTGCTGCCCAAACAGGTTACAATAGCGGACGACGAAATCCACAGCTACGGGGTATGCCGGCTGGCTTGCAAGTCAATGGCAAGGCAGGGGGCTTCAGTGCTGCACTGAAGCCCAGGCAGTATGAGCAGCGCAGTTGTAAGTGGAGGTCGTCCAAGACTTTGGCAGCATCGAAAACGGCGCACCGGCCCGGTGATGTCGTGCACACGCCTTGTGGACTTCAAAAGGGATGTGAGGCATATACTGCATATACATGTTGAGGTGACGCCATCGGTGTGCTGTTGGATGCGGACCTCAAATCGCATACAGCGCTACACAGATGCGAGTACTTCTCCAAGCGCGCACGTGAATGGAATTGTTTGGAATTGTTTGGAATGCATGAGAAGAGAAATTTCAGAAATGGCCAAGGGGCTCCCTTTTTTGCATTCTGCAGCGCAGGACCGGTGGTCGATTGCATTTTTGAAGAACCGGGTGCTGGAGGGCAGCTGTGCGATGACTTGCCACATGCGCGAGCCGCCTCCGAGACCAAACAGGAAAGCATGTTTTAGCTTTTTGCAATGCTTCTCTCGGCAGTATGTCAAACTGTTGTCCTTTTCAGCTCAGAAAGTTCATCGAACACCCCATGCAACCAAGGTTGTACTTACTGTTGCACATGGATGCTGCAGGTGACCATGTGGAACTGCGTCATGTCGCCCTACAAGAAGCTCCTGCGGATGCCGTTGCTGAACTTGAGTCCTACTCCCCTCCCTCTTGGCAGACCTTGACCAGTGACTGCTCTGATTGCTCAAGCGTGACCAGTGGTGAGGGCGAGCACGCTGAAACAGTCCGATGTTCAAGTTCCCCAACAAGTCCCGCATCGCAGTCTTCACGCCGCCCACCATTCTCTGCCAAATCCGACGTAGACAATCTGGCCGATTTGCCCCCTGTAGCAAAGCCGACATCGGCAGCGCCACGAGATCACATCGGCAAAAGCCTCCGAGCGAAGGCAGAGCAACCAAGACCAGCCTCCGGCGACATTTCGAGGTCACTGCGTGCGGCTGGGGCACTTCTGGCACGCAAACCTTCCGAGAGAGATGTCGAGAGAGAGGCCCAGGATGCACACACACCGCATGGGCCGCAGGGGCCGCAGGGGCCGCAGGGGCCGCAGGGGCCGCAGGGGCGAGGATCCCCCAGACTCGAGCAGCAAGAGGGCTCCGTGGGGTTGAAAGCCCGCTTGAAAGAGTTGAAGGAATGTTTTGATGAGGGCTTGCTGACCCAGGAGGAGTTCCAAGAGGACTTTCTGAATCAAGCTTTTGCCAGTTGGAGGGCACTCACTAAGAACTGCCATGGCACTTGCCGTTGCACTTTCCATGCGCCTGCAGGAGAAAAGCTTCCTCCTGAGAGCATTACGGCCAAAGTTCGCCACATTCTCCGAGCAGTCAGCAGAGATGGCAGAGACCCCTTCTGGCACATCCGGCACTCCTGTTTCGGCTTCTCCCTCGGCTTCAGTTCCGGCTTCAGTTCCGGCCTCCCGGAAGATTGGCACCATGGGCACCATGGGCACCATGGGCACCATGGGCACCATGGGCACCGGCAAACGCGTGGGAGGCAGCGCGGGGAGCACCCGCAAAGAGCGGGGAGAGGATGCAGAGGCCGAGCTCGGTGCCTTCGGGGCCGGGGCTCTGGGTGATGTTTCCCCCAATGCAAGCTCGCCCAGCAGGGACTTCCCAACGGCCCCTCTAGGACCAGGGTTCGCGGCACTGCTCGACCACTGCGCGGCCAGCTTCAATGACCAACAAAACTCATTGAGAGATTGCGGGGAGCCGTGTTTTATACCTGTTGCGGGTAAGGAGTTGGCCTACTGTGTAAAATGCTCCCTCGACAATTTGTCAAAGCTGCTGCTTGGCTGTGCCCTTACAAGGGGGACCTATCAGGAAAAATGACTCCCCAGCAACGAAACAGATCCGAGCAAACAGACTTCTGCAACCTGCTCCAGGCACTCGTAGCATCGTAGTTTACACTTTGCCTGATGCCTCATGCCCCATGGCGCCAATGTCTGTGCTCGGCCGCGTGGGTCCGGCAAGAACCTGGCAGAGGCCCAGTGGCCGCCTGCCGGTAGGTCTGCAGAGTCTGCAGCGCAGCCGGAAAGTTTATCAGCCACGCAGCCAGGACAGCAACTTGCGCCGCTTTTGCAGCATATCAGTCGTAGCGGAGCGCTTGCAAGGAGTGCTTCGTGAAATGCGGCCAACGCTTGTCAAGTGCATCTTGTTTGTTGGCAACAGCTAGTTTCCTCGCTGGGCGCTGAGTGCCGCATACATGGTTAACCATATATGCATTTGATGCATTTGCCTTCGGGCAGAGTTCTCCCGGAGCGGAGAGGTAGCACCACGGGCCTGCAGAGGCAGAGGCATTGGCACACAACATCACTCACAGAGTAACTAACAGCGTGCTACCTTTTAAAGGCTTTTGGTTAAGTGTTGCTGCATGAGGAATGCTTTTTTTGGCGCGTCCCCGCCAGGCTGGCGAGGCTGGCGATGTCGGAGCTCCATGAGCGGCCAGCGCGATCGGGAGGCCCGGGTGGGGGGGGCAGGGGGGGGGCAGGGGGGGGGGCAGGGGGGGGGGGCAGGGGGGGCACCTCAGGCACCTCAGTCAGCGTTCTCTCATCTGCACGGGTTGCCTTCGCAGGTGCCTCCGCCCAATCGTTGGGCCACCGGCGCCCCGATCACGCCACCGCCTTGTGCTGCACTTTGCCTTGCTCCCCGTTTGGTGTCCCACTTAAGTGTATTCCAAGAGCACACAGCTGTCACAGCGCCCAGGACCCCAGCCAGCTCCACGATCACGCTGCGGCTTTTTCCTTACTTGCGGTTAGCTCGGGGATTGGTATGCCGCATGCTTCTGTACAGTGAGCTCCACTTTAGCTTCCGGCCTGTGAGTCTGGCCTGTGAGCTCTTCAAGACACATTGACATTAGGAGCCGCTGCTGTTCGGCAGCCACGGTGTAGTTTCATGTTTCATGAGTCGTCGTTTGTCGGTCGCTTTTGTGTTGAACAAGTGTAGAAGAAATCGAAGCCACCAGCTTCAGCTTGCACCCAGACCAGACATGCGGATCGACGAGGTCATCAGGATCCTGCTTCGTGGCATTCTCGGCTTAGGACATGACTCATATGACTCAATATGACAGCATCGTGTGCATCCACTCGAGGCTCCAACGCGGTTTGCGTCGGTGATGCGTCCGACGGCGTCTTCTTCGTGAAGGCCGG
Organism: Symbiodinium natans; assembly: GCA_905221605.1. Classification (NCBI taxonomy): domain Eukaryota; class Dinophyceae; order Suessiales; family Symbiodiniaceae; genus Symbiodinium; species Symbiodinium natans. The sequence continues at coordinate 193,914 of CAJNDS010000039.1, forward strand.
CCATCCTCGGACAACCCGTGGGAAACAGACCTCGCAGACCTCACGAATCTTATGCGATCGGGACATCACGACGGTGGTTGCCCTAGTGAGGACGCCCAGGCAAGGCGAAGGAGAGGTTTGACTGGCAGCCCTTGGGCAAGTTGCACCGGATAAGTCGCGCGCATCGGGACAGCATTGTTGCGGCGACTTGCCTTCAACATCTACAAACTGCCTCCTGCCAGTTTAAATGCTTTTGGAAGCCTAAAGCACCTTCTGTTCCCTGGCGAAAGGTTGCCCAAGATGATGAGGCAGAGGTGCGGTCATCAAGTATTTCATGATGACTTGCGGCTTTGTGCCATGTCTTTCCAGGACGAAGGCCTTGCATGCATCTCGTTGGCCGACCTCCTGGATGTGCGCAGTCTCAGTCGCATCTGCGGGTGGGAGCTACCTACTGCCACAGTGGAGATTTCGTCTTCATTTGTGGGGAATCGAGATCGTGCCCACTCGATACATAGAGAATCCCTGCTTATGAGAGGGCAACCTACTTCGTGGATATTGGGGATGTGGAACCCCAGTGCAAAGGGGCCGGTATGCAGATCAGGAGATCAGGAGCTCCCCCCAAAATAGCAAGAAATACACAATTCTCGGTTCCCGATGCAGAGGGGGAAGTCCTCTTTCGTGCCTTTCTGAAGTTCCACCTGGCATGTCATCAATGCAGTAGGGGGGAAAACAGGCACCTCACACATGAATTGAATAAAGGACCTTTGACATACTTCGCCAGGCCCCAAGGCAGCTCCCGCTTGACTGCCTACTGGGTCTCGGGAACAAGGTACGGAGAGTGACTCAGAGTGACCATGCTTCGATGCCAGTCTCCGCCAGTCTCAGCTGTCTCCTGCGCATGAGTCGGCAGGAGGAGTGCGATTTGTATTCCTCCGCACCCGAACCGTGAACCTTGGAGCAGTTCGATCCCGACAGTAAAGCACCAAGTGTGTGGTGTGTGGAGCATGAGGTACGTGGACAAAAGTGTGCAGACGGAGTTGCTTGGCCGCCTGTTCGGCTCCTAATTCGTGACAACAGTGTAACGACAGCATGAAAACATGCGTCAAGGCATGATCCAGGCAAGAAAAATGTTTCAGAGCACAAGATGAGGCCCTGGCTACTCGGGCTCCTCGTCTTCCTGTCGGCGCGGTACCCGAAGCTCCCAAATTCGACACATCAACTTTCGTTTGTTGTCTCTCTCTCTCTCTCTCTCTCTGTGTCTCTTTTTGTGTCTCTGAGCAGAGAGGTTTCCTCGGCCATCTTGGAGTTCTACGATGCACTCTTGCAGAAGTCTGGAGCCCTTGGGGGGGGCGGGGGGGGGGACGGCAGCTCGAAGCTGGGGGCGCAGGCACCTCATCATCGCGTTTTACTTGACTGCGCTGGTCGGCTGCGGCGGCAATGCTGGTTCACAGGCCAGACGCGCCCAGAAAGCCAGGTGAGCATTGTGGCATTGCGTGGCCAGTGGGAGTGAAGTGAGTGAAGCAGCAGGCTGCGTCACTGGTTCTGCAGGCCGAGGGCGTCCTTTATGGTTGGTCTACACTGCGCACAATCTATTTGCAAGTCTACACTTGCATACAACTGTAGCAAGTCATGGTGGCTTGCAAGGCTCTTGCAACTGGTGAGCTGGTGAGCTGAGCCGGTGATTGCATTCGTCTCGATGAAGTCGCTTGCAAGCAGATCGCGTAAGTGCCTCACATGATATCAGGTGCCGACATTTGCTGATGTGGGCCGAGTGCTGGGCAAGGAGTGCTGAGAATCTGCGTAGTTGGAGCCCGTTGTTCAGACACCCCGGCCCTCTCGTGATTGAAATTGAGCGGCGCAGCGGCCAACGGGACATTCTTTCTTGTGACTTCGAACATGCACCTGCGTAGGTCGATCACTGTTGCTACACACGACCTGGCACCTTCGAGATGGCGATTCGAGGGTACTCGTCTGTTTTCGCTCACCAGCTCGCCGATTGAAAATTGCTTTGTGGAGTTCTCGCTGAGTGTGAGAGTGGCCAGTCACCAGAAACGAACAAGGGGTTATGGTTGAAAAGAAAGGAGGCCGCCCCACATCCCAAAGCGACAAAAAAGAACAAGAAGAAGGAGAAGAGCACCAACGAGAAAAAACAAGATACTTGCCAGCGATGCAATCAGCATCATTATTCTTAACCAAAGGCCAAAGGTCTTGAACTTCGCCACAGTTTGAGACAAAGCAAGAAGAGTCATGTAGGTTTCCACCAACTCACTGCTGTCCTCGGCCTTTGTAGGATTATGCGACTCCAACATCCCCTCTCTGTAAAGCCTGGAAAAAACCTAGAAAAGCAGCTGGTATTGACTCTGCCCGTGGAATGACCTCTGCATCACTGCTGGTCTCCTGTGCATTGACCACGTCCACCTAGGTCCCGAACAAGTAAACCCGAGGCGACTAAACCCTAGGGCCCCCAAGGGCCTCGCTGTGCACTGCCCAATTACATCCTCATGCAGTTCCGAACGCATAGGAAGACCCCAAGCAGGATTCAAGAAGTGTCTTGTGTGGTTTGTTACCTTCTTGGATGTTCGGTTGTGTCTTGTTTTGCCCTGTTTGCCCGTACGTTTTTTCTAGCTTGTGTTTTTGTCTTTTCTGTGGCTTTGGTTTTGTTGCTCGTTTTCTGCGTCCACCATGTTTTTTTTGAACGTTTTCTGTAGTTTTTTCCATTGTGTAAAGAAACGTGTAACGGGCTTCTTACGCTTTTAAGGTTCAGGACTTTTGGTTCAGGGGTCAGGGGTCAGGGTTTAGAGTGTCGTTCAATGAGTCAAGAGACATGGTTTTGAATTGCAGCTGTCGTAGCTTAGTGTTGTCGCTTACTGGACGTTGTCACATGTTGTCACATGTTGGTACGGATTGAATTAAAGGTGAACAAAGTGAAGACAGAGTATGGATCTCTTTTAATGGGAAATATTTACCTCTTCGGCCCCTGCTCTGGTTCAAAAACTGGGGCCATTTGATGGCGGCAACCTGCAGGAGCTCTTTGTCTCTGGGGGCATTGCAGCCGCACTTTCGCTAGGCCCAAGAGAGTGCTATGACATGCTATAATTGCTTCTGCTACAATATGCCCCTGTCCCCCGGGGCCCCCACCTCAGCCCCCCCCCCAAATGCCACCAGGGAATCCTAATTGCCCAGGGACCTTGTAGGAGGTCAGCATTTCAGGATGAAGAAATCAACAAAACCCTATATGAACTTGGCAGGCATCGCAGGTCGAATCCTCCTGCCGAGACTTCAGATGGCCACACTGAAAGAACACATCAGACTGAGAAATATGAGGCTTTGGGGGGGGCAACTTGCTGTCATTTTCTTTGGTCCTTGAGGTTCGGAGGCTCGGTCGCTGATGCGCTGAGCATTGCACTGGCCATGGCGGCCACGGCGCGCTGTGCAAGCAAACTATAGCAGCGATAGCAGCGCGCTGTGCCATGATTCTTACGCGCCCACGGTGGAGGTTTCCTTCTCTGTTCTTTTCGGTGCAAGTGCACCGCTGCTCCTTCAGCGTGCTGGAGTTGCGACCCCAGAAGTTGTGAGCTTCGTGGCTTCGTGCAATTGCCTGCAGCAGCCCTGGACTGCAGGCAGATCCGGCGAAGGCCACCTGCCTGAATCCTGAACTCTCTAAAGAAGTCGATGCGGGTGGTTTCGGTTTCCGTTGGAAGATTCGGCTGCAGTTGGGTTGGGGATGTTTTTTGCTGTTGCGCCCTGCGCGCATCAGGGCCGAGCTGAGCTGCGGGTCCTTAGGGATGGACAGGGATGGACTGCCTTTTTCTGCTGAATGATCACTGAGGTGAGTGGGCCGCTGCTTTCTACCGTCATCGACATAGCCGGGGCAGGGCACATGTCGGCCGATAACAGCGGAAGCCTTCCGAAGCGTCTTCTGACAGGTCTTGGTGGCCTGCCTTTCGGCGCAAGTGCTGGAGGACGAAGACTGAGGTTTTGCTTTTTGCCTCTCGTGACTTCTCGTCCTCTCGTGACGTCTTTGAAATTTGAGTGTGCTTTGGGATTCCTCGGCGCTGAGGCCCTGGGTGCCTGGGGCTGATGCCAGCGGCCTTAGAAGCAGAGCAGACTTGGGCAGACTGAGTTTTTTTTTGGAGTATCAGGAGCCAGGGCAGCTAGGAGCAGCTCCATGCTCCAAGGTCTCGTACTTGTGAGCTTCTGTTGTCTGTTGTTGAAGTTGTCTACTGAGTTCTGAAACGGTTTTGAAACTCCCGTAGTCTGTGCGGCGCAGTGCAGCTCAGTGCAGCTCAGTGCAGCTCAGTGCAGCGCAGTGCAGCGCAGTGCAGCGCAGTGCAGCGCAGTGCAGCGCAGTGCAGCGCAGTGCAGCGCAGTGCAGCGCAGTGCAGCGCAAGCCATGCGAGACGAGTTCCGGTCTCTGAGCCCGTGTCCACTGCAAAAATCAAAGAGTCAGCATCTTTGTTTTGTGAAGTTGTCTTTGAATAGCTAGACTGGCTAGACTAAAGCAGGAAATCACGTATTCTTTCAGGCAGTTCAGTCCGGTTTCCCGTCAGTCCAAACGCACGGACATTCACCATCGCACTCCTGCCGTGAGCTATGTTACGCAAGCCATTCCTCATTAAGGTGCCAGCACGGAGCGCCAGGAGGAGATCCAGAGACAGTTTCTGAAGCATTCTTACGCCATCTCAGACTCGAAGTCCCTCCAGGCTCGATCAGTTCCTTGTGCCAGTGCCAAAGCACCGGCAAATATCAGAGCCTGTGCCCGAGCTGAGCTTGGAAAGCCGAATTCATCAGCCACGAGTGCCGTGACCGAGTGCCACTGCCCAAAACTGGCCCATGAGACTTCCATACTTTGCCTCAATGAGTAAATTCGAAGTTTGACAGACCTTCGCACCTGCATTCCATACAGCGCTCGGCCTGTTGTTGTGAGCTTCCTGATCGTTCTTTTCGGCTGTCGCTCAGTAGTTCTTCTGCACCGGAAAAAGGTCGCCGGCGCAGCTTGGTCGAATTTGAAGTTTTTCCTAGGGTCCTAGAAGGATGTATGGCTTTTCGTGGGCCCATTGACTTGTACGTCAGGTGCTCCTGTGATTTCGGTAGGCTGTGTTTTCATGAGCAAGATATCATCTCAAGCCCTCCGATTTCCTCCAACGTGCTCACAGGACTTGCAGTCAGCTTGTGTCGTCTCGTTCTCCTGAGGCACGGCGCCAGGAGCAGACCTCGATGGAGCCACGAAGCCCTCGAAGCCCCCCCGTGCATGGCTCCATGTCCAAGAGCGGCATACTGAGCACTCGCAGCGTTCGAAGTGTCCGCAGCCACAGGAGCCACGAGACCTGCGAAAGAACCTCAGTCAAAAGCAGCACAGAGCTGTTTCAACTGTTTCGTTTCTACTTTCCTCATGGTCGATGCTGGCATATGCTGGGCAAACACAACCTGTGGCAAGGTGCCATTCACGGCGTCGTCGCGTCAGATGCATCCGAAGTCAACTCCCAGGTGCCGACGCAACCGCCGCACGTTTATATAACACGGCAGGAGCTGGCAGTGTTACAATGTGTTACACTGTGTTTATAATGTGTTGCAATGTGTTACAACGTGTTATTACGTGTTACAATGTGTTCCAATTTGTTACAACTGTGCTCAGTAATTATGGCTTTCACTCATGCTCTGCTAGAGGTGGGCAGAGGGCATAGTGCAGAACACAATTCGCTCCCGGACAAAGGCGCAGGTGCAAATCGTCATTTCAGAGATCGACGAGTTCGACGACATTGCCAGAGAGCCGTCGCTGCATATCCCAGGAAGAAATGATACAGTGCCCGCGCGGCCCGCCTGTGTAAAGATCGATTCGGATCCGGCTCCTCCGCCACCGGACTTCGAGACCTTCGAGACGGAAGCAGCCGAAACAGATAAGGCCATCTCGATTGGGACTCAAAAGTTGACTCAAAAGTCAAAAAAAGCATCAACGAGAGACCGCTGCCCTGGCTGTCGCCGATTCTTGTGGGCCAAGTGCTGGCAAGATCCCCGCTGGCGGAAGTGCGGCTTGATCACTGCTGCTTTGGTATGGGTTGTGGTAATCGCTTTGGCCATTTCGCTGGGGCTTCTTTGGCCCCGTGACCCGTCTTGGAGACTCACGAGCCTTCAGATGGACGTGGATGCATTGATGAGCTTGGTCACAGCCGCCTCCAGCGGTCCCTCTGTGATTGAGACGGCGGTCGTGCCAGATCAGGTCTTCCGGGCAGAAGTCGAAGTGAACAACCCGAATCTCGTTGGGGCTGAGAGCCAGGCAGGCCAATTTCATTTCATTTTTGAGGGCCGCAACGTGGGTGCGGGGATGACCGGGCCCGCAACTATTCCTCCACAGTCTGTAGCAACGGTTGTGGCAGAAGGAGCGCTGCAGGTCGACAAAGACCTACTTCATGCCATGGCTAGTGAGCTCAGTGCCGACAGCCCCACGGTCCCCACGCTCAACTTTGAAATCCTTGCAGAGTCCGACTTTCAAAGCATATTTGGGATGGAGCTTCATTACCAGATGCATTGCAAAATTGACTTTTCCATCCCTGATCTCATGATGTCAGATACACGAGCCAGGGCAGTCACAGGCCGAGAGTGCAAGCACACCGTGAACTTCTGAAGGAAGCGCGGCTGCAAGCACAGTCTTAGCAGGGCTTTTCGCAGGGCCACTCTACGCCTCTACGCGGAGCTTTGGCCATTTCCTGCGTAACACTCGGCACTCGGAGTTCCTTTGCGCAGCCAAGCTGCAGAAAGTCACAGCTTAGCTGTCGGCTTCAGAGTGCATCTGGCATCGCAGTACAACAAGAAGTATCGATGCAGGATGCCTAGGCAGGGAGCCATCTTTGTAACCCTAGGGGTGACACGCTGAGAGTGCGGCACCTTTAGGCATCAACAAGGTGGGAAAAGACCTATACGCTGCTTGCTTGCCTGACTTGGCGAATGTAGGGAGGGGACAGACCCACTTTGCCCACACCCTGTTTGCATTTCGGGCCGGGGTTGAGAACGGTTGAGGGGGTGGGGCTACGCTATGAAGACCGGCTCGGATACATTTTTCGTTGCTGCGCGATAGTAGAAGTAGGGAAGTTGCCCAATTCATTTTTTTCTTTTTTTTTGGGGGGGGGGGGCCACAAGGTACGCTTCCTGACTTCCTGCATCGCTTGTGCTTTCGTTCCCCTCGGGTGCAAGTGTTGCGTCTCATACGCAGAACGGACCCCACCTGTAGACCGTTAATTAGGCTTCCGGTATTCGCAGCAGCGCAATGTGCTTCAAAACGTCGACAGACGAAAGCCTCAACGTCTCAACATGGCTCCCACCCCTCGCACAGCAACAGCTCACAGTCACACGCAACGGTGACAGCTCGGTTACTCCGGGATGGCACTCCATCGAATCCGTGCGCTGAAAGATCCAGGCCTGGGCTTCCTTTCACTGGAGATGTGCACATGGAGAAGAGTAGGGATGTGGAGATTTTGCCAGGCCACTGAGGGCAATGTCTGAGGATGTCCGGGCGGCCGTGGGCAAGATGTCCCGGGTACTGCGCCCCTTGGCCTATAGGAGGGACTGCGGCGCTGCGGAACATTAGTGCAGAATGCCCAGCTAGAACATGACATGGCTGGAAACGGATGCTTAAGGCCTGGCCAAAGATCGCGCCAACACGCAGCCAGTTGCCCAAGACAGTGTTGAAGCTGCGCATGGCACCGTGGCTCTACACCCCCTCAACACCCCCTCAGCCTGCCTCAGGTTCGGGAAGGCACATGCCTCAACCTCTTGTGCTGGCGAGTCCTTCTTCCTAGTTACGAAAGGCGATTTTCCGTCTGGTGGTCAGTGGTCACAGGTCCGAGAACGAGCCAAACGATTCAGCTTGGGAGGCGGCTCAGATGCTTCGCAACCGCCCAGAAGCAAGCAAGCCAATCGCCTTTGACCAGGATCTCCAACCACCAGCCAGAGTGCTCCAAGTGCAACAGAGAGCAGTTCTGCGTTCATGGAGGACCCGGACCAAAAGGCAACCTGCAATGTGCTACCAGCACATTTTTTTGAGGGCACTTCAACTTGACCACAACAACTTGGCGTCAAGATGAACAGTGATCAACAGGTGAAGCAGCTCATGGACCTGGGCTTCTCTGCCGTTGCCTCAGCGCTTCCTTCTTTCAGCTCTGGCGCTCCCCCCTTGTGTCTGTGCTTCTCAGAGCCGAAGGAGGCGGCTGCTCGGCACGCACTGCGTGCCCCCAAGAAGCGGATAGCACTTGAAAGTCGCATTCCTGGTGAATAGGCAAACCGAAACGTACCAATATTCGTGTGCTCAGAGGAGAGCTTGTGGTGGACACCTGGACATTGCGGGCCCGTGGCTGTGATAGCCACAGCTGTTTCAATTGATTCATGGCATAAGGCCATCCAGTGAGGAATGAGCGGAGGCATAAGATGAGAGGGGCTGCAGCACCCGTGTGCAGAAGTCATTCAAATCTAGGCTGGACGAGCAGAATGCTGACGAGCTCCTTGCTGCCGAGGTGCCCACTGGAGGGCTGGGGTTGCGTTACCTAGCCGCTAGGGATCGTGAAAATGGAGGCCCGAACAGTGATTCGGGTTCGATAATCCCAGGGAGACATCTGGAGAACTTTCTGAGTATGTCGCTTATTATGCTTCAAGCAGAGGCACTCTTGAAGAATAGATGTGCGCATACCGCATAACCATAAGTCACGCCACCACTTGCAGGTGGCAGCTCAGGAGGTGCGGCGCCAGAAAGAAGTCCATGATACTGCACTCTTGGGCGACTTCGTGCAGAGACTTCTGCAGGTGGGTTCCCCAGCACGCCCCCCGCTGGCCGCAGGAGGCCGCGCCAGGGCATCGAACCCAGCAAAGTCTCAGTGAGATGCTGTGAGAAATGCTGAAAACATGCTGGGAACTTTATAAGCTCACCTCTGGTGAGTTTGTCGGAAAATATATATTTCTATATGTATGTATGCATGCTACATTCATGAGTAGCAGCCATGGTCGGCTGAGGCTCAGGCATCATGTGTAGGCTCCGTGGCTGTAGCTGTCAAGCCAAGGTGACGGGCTTGCAAACTGCGAGCGCCCGGTGCTTGGGCCGGAACTGGTGCTCACGGCACAAGTACGATTGTGTAGTGTACACGATGGCCACAGCACAAGGCGGCGGCGTTGAATGGCAGTGACGTGCTCCTACAAAAGTGGGCTCGAGGCTTACAATCACAGCGGAAGCTTTCAAGTGAGAAAGCCTTTGCCATTGCCGAGGATGCAGCATCCCAGCGTTGGATTGTGAGCATGTGCAAGACCCAGTTCAGCTAGACCGTTTAGACTCGTTCAGACCTTTGGCGAATTGATCGCAGGCCGGATGGGACTGTGAAGTCTATTCGGCCACAGAATCTAGATCCCCTGTCTCGGCCCCAGCCCAGGTCTTCTTCACAAACTTGAGATGCGTTGTGCTCTCGTTTCTAAGACACCGTCAGAAATTGTTTTTGAGGTATGCAAGTCCGCATGGCCGACCGGCGCACGCCTTTGAAAGCCCTGAGAATGCCAAGCAATTTAGCGAAGCACCTTTTTTTGAGACCTCTCTCCAGGTGCATGAAGACGAGCCGGCTGAACAAACTGAGCAGACTGAGCAGAGATACTCTGCCCACCGCTCAGCCCATCATGGCCTCGAATTGTTCGCAGCCTTTTTCTGAGCATCTCACATCTCCTAGGCGGGACAACCTGAGCAGTCTGGGCAGCATCAGGCCGGGCCCGCTTCAGCGTCGGCGGCCGCGCCAGCAGCAGCCCCAGCGCCCGCTCCCGTTGCCGTGTTGTATGGCTGCCCTACTGCCATGTCCAAAGCGCACACACACACACACACATTCTGAGGAGGATGAGAGGCCCGGGTCTTTGCGAGTGATTGACCAATGCGTGAGTTGTCGCATGTTTGTGTTACGTCGCGCGTTGCAGCATTCTCCCGAGGAGCGATTTAGATCGTGAGGCTGGCAGACCCAAGATGCCCCCCCAAAGCCACAGAGACCGGGCATGGGCTGACATCTTGGGGACTTGTGGAGCAGGAGCTGAAGATTCTGGCTCGCACCATGCCGAGCCCTTGTTTGTTGCGTCTGAAGCCGCAGCAAGCATCGCCTCAAGCATCGCATTATCAAGGCTCGAGAGCACCGGGCAGCCTCGCCAGCAGTCTGTGACCGATGAGGCTCCGGAATAATTCTTCCAGACGTTCGCACAACGCCACTCTCGTGTTGCAGTCGTTTCTCAGGTCTTGGAAGCCCTTTCAGAGGCATTCTCCGTTTTCTTTCGAAAGCGGGAAGCGTGACGGTTTTCCTGCCTCCCTCGCTGTTCGTTCCAACACGTTGCAAGCACGTCGCGACAGCACAGAGAGAGAGCCCCGGAGGCCGACTTGTTGGAGCTTGCAGGGGGACTCAATGGGACCCACTCTCCTGTAACACTCTCACGGGCTCGCTTCTTTCTTGCAAAGTCTCTTCGGCTCCCCGAGATTGATGGCCTCAGCCGAGATCTCTTCGTCAGGTGCAGAAGTGCTTGAAAGTTGCTTCTCGCTTCGACTCCTTTGCTTCGGATCCTTGTGGATCCTTCCTCAGTTCATGATGTCATGCGGCCCTCAAGCCAGGACAGATGGCCAGCAGGAAGCACAGGCCAAAATCCTCCTTGCTGAAGCATTTTTTCAGCGCGAGATTACGCAGCGTGGCCTTGGAACCAGGAACCTCCGGCCAGGCCTCGTGTCTCAGCATTCGTGACTTGCGCATTGCGAAGAGTCCTGGAGAGTCTCGGCATCCTTCAAGGCCAGACGTGGCCGGGAAGATTGTCGAGCCACCTCCCTGTGGTGCTTGCTTCGCGCTCGCGCTTCGTTCCCTTGGCGCGCGAGCTGCGGGCTGAGGCTGGAGCTTGAGGAAACTCGACTCCGGTCCCTGGCAGAGGCACGCGGTGAGACGGAGCAGTCGTGTCGACTTCGCGGCGGCGTATGTTCACTCCACTTTCTGCACCCACTGAGGCACAGGCCAAGCGGGCGGAAGAGTTAGAAGCACGAGAGGCGACAAGCAACCGATAGGAGCACAACCATCCCACATTGTCCCACATTGCCTCGCGTCTCACACGCAGCATGCGCAGCTGAACCAGCGGCTTGTGTCAAGGCAGCCTTGCAGGAAGCCGAAGCAGCTCTGGAAAGGCGCAGGTCCGAAGGAAAGGAGCCCGCAGAGGCACCGCATGGAGGGTTTGTAACGCACACACCAAGACGATGTGCTTCATTCTCCGCCATTTCATACGTTCGGGGCCCTGTAGATTCGAGCAGCAAGACAGCTATCGAAGTCGAAGAATTGGAGCGACTACAACGGTTGTTTGTCAAAGTAATATGATAAGATGACACGAAGTTGGGATGCACACCTGTGGCTGCAAGGGAGAAGTCCAAAGATTGAACTTGGGGCTGATACTGTTGCGCGTGAGCCAAGGCATCGGCGCCAGCCGTGCGCATCCCTTTCGCCAGGGCCTGTCGTGGATTCGTCGCGGATGTGGGAGCAGAGTGCAGCCGGGCGGCTGGCTGCGGTTAGCCGTGTGCATCTTTGTGTGCCCACTGCAGGTGGCACCGAAGGAAGACATGCAAGACGCCTCGCCAACTTCCACAACTTTGGAGGCCATCCGAAGATGTCCCAAGTGAGCACAAGGGTTCTTCCATTGCAAGCCGTTGGAACAAGGCCATTTGGACAGCATGCACCGTAGAGTCGTAGAGATGTAAGCGCTTGCGTGCTGCCGGCTTGGGAGCCGGGCAGCCGGGCCGGCCCGACGCGGGGTGTTGCGTGCGGATTGCAAGGGAGGGGCTGCAAATTTCTTGGTTGGAGGGGAAGGTCTGCTTGGTTCTAGACGCCTCTCGGCCAAGGGCCGATGCGAATATAGGCAATATAGGCGAAGCCTACCACACCTGCGCTCTGCGACTTTGTCATACACGGGCACAGCATGGCGCACAGCGTGGCGCACAGCGTGGCGCACGGCGCACAGCGTGCCGCACAGCGGCGCAGGCGGAGCGGGCAGAACTGCAGCGCCTTCGAGAAGAGGCATCCGAGATGCAAACATGGGCACACGTGCGGATGAGTGTTTCTTTTGGTCTTACTGCACATGGTATCGTTAAACCGTGACTCTCAACTTCGAGGGGGGACCCTCTTTCGATTCTGCTCTCGGCTCTGGGCCATGGTTCAGGTGGAAGCTGCCGCCAAAGACCTGGAGCTGAGGCAAGAGGCCGCGAAGCGCCGGCCTTAGGGAGGGAAGCTCGGATCGCTGGCAGCTTGCAGAGGGCGACTCTCCAGCAGCATGATAGCATCCACGCCAGGCAGGCATTCTGCCAAGCCTTTCTTTTCCTCCTCGACTCCCATTTATGTCAACTTTTTGGCTGAAGGATCCTTGATAAGCTTGACTGCTCCCTTTTGAGAAACACTTGTTGCGGTTATGAAGATTGCGTCATATTGGGTCCAATGGGGGCTTCAAGGCTTGCAGAAGATGTTGCAAGCCCAGCCCCAGAAAATGAAGCCGACCGCAGGCGATTGCGCCCATGCGTGGCGCACTTCTCGATTTGACATGTCCTTGCGAATTCTTGCTTCCAAAGGGCCCTTGAAATGTCACGCAAACTGGGAGGGATTTTGCGATGCCCTGACTGCTTGCTTTGAAGGTGTGCCCGACCTCTTCGATTTTCATTTCCCATAGTATTCGTCCTCGCTAGTCAGCACGATAGTCAAGTACCATGATGATCCACGCAGCTCAATGTTGAAGAAGGCGGCGCTGATGTCGCGGGCTGTCGTTATCCAAGTGGGATGAACGGCAGTTTCCCTCGCCATCGCGCTCCCGAGACGCATGTCCAAGTTCTGCAAGCTGAAAGCCTCGATGTCATGACTTTCACCCTGAAGTTTCCACAAACCACGGTTCCAACCTTAGGTTTATGTGTCGGCTTTCCTGTATGGAAGAATTCAAAGCGTGCACCAGCTGCATCGGCAGAGCATTCGGAAGTCCAACAGATAAGCCCAGTCCCAGATTCTGGAGGTGTTCCTTTCGAACTTCATCCCAGGCCTTTTGACGAATCGTTTGCAGCCAATAACATCCAGTCATCTTGCTGCACCCCGACAAAAACGGCATTTTTGTTCAGCAGCCGCTGGGAAAGTTGACAATTCTTGTGCAAGTTGCTCTTCTTCCATCATCTCCACGCCATCCGCTTGGCCGCCACCAGGTCTGTCCTGAAGGTGTTTCCTGTTCTTTGTGCCACAACGTTCTGTTGTGTGGTCGTCTTGTGGGCTCTTCTGGCGTCCTTCGCCACCCTGGTCGGGGACTGATCAAAACTCTGCTTCGGATTTTCGACCTTCCCGGATTCCCCTCTCCGAGTTACAAAGAAAGCACATTTCGCCTGACCGAAAAGGGCACACACCTGAAACGTTCCGCATGACAGCATTTGCGGTGGCTAGGGATCTTTTCGATGAAGAAGCTCGGAGAGAAGGTTCTTTTTGCGCTTCGTTCCCTTGGCGCGCGAGCTGCGGGCTGAGGCTGGAGCTTGAGGAAACTCGACTCCGGTCCCTGGCAGAGGCACGCGGTGAGACGGAGCAGTCGTGTAGACTTCGCGGCGGCGTATGTTCACTCCACTTTCTGCACCCACTGAGGCACAGGCCAAGCGGGCGGAAGAGTTAGAAGCACGAGAGGCGACAAGCAACCGATAGGAACACAACCATCCCACATTGTCCCACATTGCCTCGCGTCTCACACGCAGCATGCGCAGCTGAACCAGCGGCTTGTGTCAAGGCAGCCTTGCAGGAAGCCGAAGCAGCTCTGGAAAGGCGCAGGTCCGAAGGAAAGGAGCCCGCAGAGGCACCGCATGGAGGGTTTGTGTCGCACACACCAAGACGATGTGCTTCATTCTCCGCTATTCCATACGTTCGGGGCCCTGTAGATTCCAGCAGCAAGACAGCTATCGAAGTCGAAGAATTGGAGCGACTACAGCGGTTGTTTGTCAAATGTAATATGATAAGATGACACGAAGCTGGGATGCACACCTGTGGCTGCAATGGAGAAGTCATGAGAAGTCCAAGGATTGAACTTGGGCCTGTTGCGCGTGAGCCAAGGCATCGGCGCCAGCCGTGCGCATCCCTTTCGCCAGGGCCTGTCGCGGATTCGTCGTGGATGTGGGAGCCGTGTACATCTTTGTGTGCCCACTGCAGGTGGCACCGAAGGAAGACATGCAAGACGCCTCGCCAACTTCCACAACTTTGGAGGCCATCCGAAGATGTCCCAAGGGTTCTTCATGGTTCTTCCATTGCGAGCCGTTGGAACAAGGCCATTTGCACAGCAAGCATGTACCGTGGAGATGTAAGCGCCCCGGGCAGCCGGGCCGGCCCGACGCGGGGTGTCGCGTGCGGATTGCGAGGGAGGGGCTGCAATTGTTTTGGTTGGAGTGGGAAGGTCTGCTTGGTTCTAGACGAAGTTCTAGACGCCTCTCGGCCAAGGGCCGCTGCGAATATAGGCGAAGCCTATCACACCGGCACTCTGCGAGCGTGGCACACAGCGTGGCGCACAGCAGCGGCGCAGGCGGAGCGGGCAGAACTGCAGCGCCTTCGAGAAGGGGCATCCGAGATGCAAACATGGGCACACGTGCGGATGAGTGTTTCTTTTGGTCTTACTGCACATGGTATCGTTAAACCGTGACTCTCAACTTCGAGGGGGGACCCTCTTTCGATTCTGCTCTCGGCTCTGGGCCATGGTTCAGGTGGAAGCTGCCGCCAAAGACCTGGAGCTGAGGCAAGAGGCCGCGAAGCGCCGGCCTTAGGGAGGAAAGCTCGGATCGCTGGCAGCCGGCAGAGCAACCTCCCACCCCGCACCCCCCCTCCCCCCTTCCCAAGGAGAGCAGCAGAAGAGTCGACCACTCGGGCCATTCCGTGGCTGCAAGCTTCCGCGCTGTCTCACGCCTGCTCAGGCGTGAGCTGCAGTTCTTGGAAGAGGAGTCGGCGCAAGGGCCTTGGTTGAATGCCTAGATAAATCCTCTGAGATGTTCTCCATAAGTTTCTTTGCTGGCTAAAACGGCTGTCGACTTGCGCCACGGTTTTTTGTCGCTACTACGCGCTGATCGTGGTCCGACACATCTGTCTGGGAACTCTGGGTATGCTCCTCTATGCACCACACGAGTCAACGACTGCATGTCTGATCAGGCAAATGAAGCTGGCATCCTCGCCGGGGCCCTCTACTGCACTGCGAAGTTCATTGCATTGTGGTAGTGCCCGAGGTTGAAGGAGGAGGAGGCGCGCTTGCGCATGCAGCGCCGAAGCTTAGGAATGCTCCAGCAGGCAGGGCTTTAGCGGTTGTTGTTTCAAAGTTTGACAGACAGGAACACAAAAAGACACCAAAAGACACAAGTGCAATGGAGTGGCACGCAGGCGATCCTAAAGGGAGCGGCCGACGTGCATTCGAGTAGCGGCTACGTGGAGCAAGCGCCTCAGGGCCTTAGAGTGGGGCCTTTGCAAGTTACTCCGAAAAGTGCCGTACGTTCCATAGTTCATATTCAGAATATGAAATTATGGAACGTACGGCACTCTCGTAGTAACTTGCAAAGGCCGCACAATTCTTACGTCGCACATCCTCTAAGTCTGAAGTGGCGAAACATCATTGGCAAACATCGTGCCAAGCCAAACAGCCGGTGCGACCTGCAGACGTGTGCAAAATGGTGCTTTTGTGCTCCCCAACATGGAGAAACATGTTCTCAGACAATCTAGAATGTACTTAAACTGGAACATGTCATCCAGCTAGACAAGCATTACTTTGCTCCATTTTGGCTCCTGGCTCCCAGCCAAGGCATACGATGAACGATGATACAGAACAAGCGGATGCTCAAGGCGTTCTGCAGGCTTGGTTGATGACTCTTCAAGACACTGAAACATGAGCATGCGGAGCATGCGGAACACTCGGCACAGGCAGGACATCCAAGAGGCCAGCCGCTTGCATCCGGTTACCATTTTAATGAGAGGTGTGACCTTCTGATTCCATGACGACTCTGGGTTTGGGTTGAATGCTTTTTCCGAACATAATCGGCAAAGCCGCGGATGCGAGCGACCCGAGCGAGCCACAGATTCAACTTGCTGCAACCTTGGGTGTTTGGCTGCACTTAAGCCACGTCTTTGTGGGCATTCCGCTCGATGCCCGTGTGAGGATGTCTCCTCCAGTTATGGCTTACGTGACGAAACCCTGAACCCCAAAAGGAGGTGTTGGATGGGAAGCCCAACCAACACCCGAAAATCGGTAATCCCAAGGTGGGAGATGTTCTCGTGGGTTCACATGGCAAGGCCCCAGCCTGTATGTCACACCCTGTGTTTTCTCGTGGGTTCACATGGCAAGGCCCCAGCCTGTATGTCACGCCCTGTGTTTTCTCGTGGGTTCACATGGCAAGCCCACAGCCTGTTTGTCACGCCCTGTGTTTTCACAGCCTGTATGTCACGCCCTGTGTTTTCTCGTGGGTTCACATGGCAAGGCCCCAGCCTGTATGTCACGCCCTGTGGCCCTGTGTTTTCTCGTGGGTTCACATGGCAAGCCCACAGCCTGTATGTCACGCCCTGTGTTTTCTCGTGGGTTCAGATGGCAAGGCCCCAGCCTGTATGTCACGCCCTGTGGCTGTGTTTTCTCGTGAGTTCACATGGCAAGGCCCCAGCCTGTATGTGACGCCCTGTGTTTTCTCGTGGGTTCACATGGCAAGGCCCCAGCCTGTATACGCCCTGTGGCCCTGTGTCTTCTCGTGGGTTCACATGGCAAGGCCCCAGCCTGTATGTCACGCCCTGTGGCCCTGTGTCTTCTCGTGAGTTCACATGGCAAGGCCCCCAGCCTGTATGTCACGCCCTGTGGCCCTGTGCTATATCTCGTGAGTTCACATGGCAAGGCCCCAGCCTGTACGTCACGCCCTGTGTTTTCTCGTTTTCACATGGCAAGCCCCCAGCCCTGTGGCCCTGTGTTTCTCGTGAGTTCACATGGCAAGGCCCCAGCCTGTATGTCACGCCCTAAGTTTTCTCGTGAGTTCACACGTGAGTTCACATGGCAAGGCCCCAGCCTGTATGTCACGCCCTGTGTTTTCTCGTGGGTTCACATGGCAAGGCCCCAGCCTGTGGGTCACGCCCTGTGGCCCTGTGTTTTCTCGTGAGTTCACATGGCAAGGCCCCAGCCTGTATGTCACACCCTGTGTTTTCTCGTGGGTTCACATGGCAAGGCCCCAGCCTGTATGTCACGCCCTGTGTTTTCTCGTGGGTTCACATGGCAAGGCCCCAGCCTGTATGTCACGCCCTGTGTTTTCTCGTGGGTTCACATGGCAAGGCCCCAGCCTGTATGTCACGCCCTGTGGCCCTGTGTTTTCTCGTGGGTTCACATGGCAAGGCCCCAGCCTGTACGTCACGCCCAGTGGCCCTGTGTTTTCTCGTGAGTTCACATGGCAAGGCCCCAGCCTGTATGTCACGCCCTGTGTTTTTTCGTGGGTTTACATGGCAAGGCCCCAGCCTGTATGTCACGCCCTGTGGCCCTGTGTTTTCCCGTGAGTCCACATGGCAAGGCCCCAGCCTGTATGTCATGCCCTGTGTTTCTCGCGGGTTCACATGGCAAGACCCCGCCTGCATGTCACGCCCTGTGGCCCTGTGTTTTCTCGTGAGTTCACATGGCAAGGCCCCAGCCTGTATGTCACGCCCTGTGTTTTCTCGTGAGTTTACATGGCAAGGCCCCAGCCTGTATGTCACGCCCTGTGTTTTCTCGTGGGTTCACATGGCAAGGCCCCAGCCTGTATGTCACCCCCTGTGTTTTCTCGTGGGTTCACATGGCAAGGCCCCAGCCTGTATGTCACGCCCTGTGGCCCTGTGTTTCTCGGTATGTCGCGCCCTGCGTTTTCTCGTGAGTTCACATGGCAAGGCCCTAGCCTGTGTGTCACGCCCTGTGGCCCTGTGTTTTCTCGTGAGTTCACATGGCAAGGCCCCAGCCTGTATGTCACGCCCTAAGTTTTCTCGTGGGTTCACATGGCAAGGCACCAGCCTGTATGTCACGCCCTGTGTTTTCTCGTGAGTTCACATGCAAGGCCCCAGCCTGTATGGCCCTGTGTTTTCTCGTGGGTTCACATGGCAAGGCCCCAGCCTGTGGGTCACGCCCTGTGGCCCTGTGTTTTCTCGTGAGTTCACATGGCAAGGCCCCAGCCTGTATGTCACGCCCTGCGTTTTCTCGTGGGTCCACATGGCAAGGCCCCAGCCTGTATGTCACACCCTGTGGCCCTGCCCTGTGTTTTCTCGTGAGTTCACATGGCAAGGCCCCAGCCTGTATGTCACGCCCTGTGGCCCTGTGTATTCTCGTGGGATCACATGGCAAGGCCCCAGCCTGTATGTCACGCCCTGTGTTTTCTCGTGAGTTCACATGGCAAGGCCCCAGCCTGTATGTCACGCCCTGTGTTTTCTCGTGGGTTCACATGGCAAGGCCCCAACCTGTATGTC
This sequence comes from Symbiodinium natans, assembly GCA_905221605.1. Lineage (NCBI taxonomy): Eukaryota > Dinophyceae > Suessiales > Symbiodiniaceae > Symbiodinium > Symbiodinium natans. The sequence goes on from CAJNDS010000039.1 coordinate 212,354, forward strand.
ACGCCCTGTGTTTTCTCGTGGGTTCACATGGCAAGGCCCCAGCCTGTATGTCACTCCCTGTGTCTTCTCGTGGGTTCACATGGCAAGGCCCCAGCCTGTATGTCACGCCCTGTGTTTTCTCGTGGGTTCACATGGCAAGGCACCAGCCTGTATGTCACGCCCTGTGTTTTCTCGTGGGTTCACATGGCAAGGCCCCAGCCTGTATGTCACGCCCTGTGGCCCTGTGTTTCTCGGTATGTCGCGCCCTGCGTTTTCTCGTGAGTTCACATGGCAAGGACCTAGCCTGTGTGTCACGCCCTGTGGCCCTGTGTTTTCTCGTGAGTTCACATGGCAAGGCCCCAGCCTGTATGTCACGCCCTAAGTTTTCTCGTGAGTTCACACGTGAGTTCACATGGCAAGGCCCCAGCCTGTATGTCACGCCCTGTGGCCCTGTGTCTTCTCGTGAGTTCACATGGCCCAGCCTGTATGTCACGCCCTGTGTTTTCTCGTGGGTTCACATGGCAAGGCCCCAGCCTGTATGTCACGCCCTGTGGCCCTGTGTTTTCTCGTGAGTTCACATGGCAAGGCCCCAGCCTGTATGTCACGCCCTGTGTTTTCTCGTGGGTTCACATGGCAAGGCCCCAGCCTGTACGTCACGCCCAGTGGCCCTGTGTTTTCTCGTGAGTTCACATGGCAAGGCCCCAGCCTGTATGTCACGCCCTGTGTTTTTTCGTGGGTTTACATGGCAAGGCCCCAGCCTGTATGTCACGCCCTGTGGCCCTGTGTTTTCCCGTGAGTCCACATGGCAAGGCCCCAGCCTGTATGTCACGCCCTGTGTTTTCTCGCGGGTTCACATGGCAAGACCCCGCCTGCATGTCACGCCCTGTGGCCCTGTGTTTTCTCGTGAGTCCACATGTGTGTTTTCTCGTGAGTTTACATGGCAAGGCCCCAGCCTGTATGTCACGCCCTGTTTTCTCGTGGGTTCACATGGCAAGGCCCCAGCCTGTATGTCACGCCCTGTGGCCCTGTGTTTTCTCGTGAGTTCACATGGCAAGGTCCAGCCCAGTGGCCCTGTGTTTTCTCGTGGGTTCACATGGCAAGGCCCCAGCCTGTATGTCACGCCCTGCCCAGCCTGTATGTCACGCTCTGTGTTTTCTCGTGGGTTCACATGGCAAGGCACCAGCCTGTATGTCACGCCCTGTGTTTTCTCGTGAGTTCACAGGCAAGGCCCCAGCCTGTATGGCCCTGTGTTTTCTCGTGAGTTCACATGGCAAGGCCCCAGCCTGTATGTCACGCCCTGCGTTTTCTCGTGGGTTCACATGGCAAGGCCCCAGCCTGTATGTCACGCCCTGTGGCCCTGTGTTTTCTCGTGAGTTCACATGGCATGGCCCCAGCCTGTATGTGACGCCCTGAGTTTTCTCGTGGGTTCACATGGCAAGGCCCCAACCTGTATGTCACGCCCTGTGTTTTCTCGTGGGTCCACACGGCAAGGCCCCAGCCTGTATGTCACTCCCTGTGTCTTCTCGTGGGTTCACATGGCAAGGCCCCAGCCTGTATGTCACGCCCTGTGTTTTCTCGTGGGTTCACATGGCAAGGCACCAGCCTGTATGTCACGCCCTGTGTTTTCTCGTGGGTTCACATGGCAAGGCCCCAGCCTGTATGTCACGCCCTGTGGCCCTGTGTTTCTCGGTATGTCGCGCCCTGCGTTTTCTCATGAGTTCACATGGCAAGGCCCTAGCCTGTGTGTCACGCCCTGTGGCCCTGTGTTTTCTCGTGAGTTCACATGGCAAGGCCCCAGCCTGTATGTCACGCCCTAAGTTTTCTCGTGAGTTCACACGTGAGTTCACATGGCAAGGCCCCAGCCTGTATGTCACGCCCTGTGTTTTCTCGTGAGTTCACATGGCCCGGCCCCAGCCTGTATGTCACGCTCTGTGGCCCTGTGTTTTCTCGTGAGTTCACATGGCAAGGCCCCCCAGCCTGTATGTCATGCCCTGTGTTTTCTCGTGGGTTCACATGGCAAGGCCCCAGCCTGTATGTCACGCCCTGTGGCCCTGTGTTTTCTCGTGAGTTCACATGGCAAGGCCCCAGCCTGTATGTCACGCCCTGTCTTTTCTCGTGAGTTCACATGACCGGGCCCCAGCCTGTATGTCACGCCCTGTGGCCCTGTGTTTTTCTCGTGGGTTCACGTGGCAAGGCCCCAACCTGTATGTCACGCCCTGTGTTTTCTCGTGGGTTCACATGGCAAGGCCCCAGCCATGTCACGCCCTGTGGCCCTGTGTTTTTCTCGTGGGTTCACATGGCAAGGCCCCAGCCTGTATGTCACGCCCTGTGGCCCTGTGTTTTCTCGTGAGTTCACATGGCAAGGCCCCAGCCTGTATGTCACGCCCTGTCTTTTCTCGTGAGTTCACATGACCGGGCCCCAGCCTGTATGTCACGCCCTGTGGCCCTGTGTTTTTCTCGTGGGTTCACATGGCAAGGCCCCAACCTGTATGTCACGCCCTGTGTTTTCTCGTGGGTTCACATGGCAAGGCCCCAGCCTGTATGTCACGCCCTGTGGCCCTGTGTTTTTCTCGTGAGTTCACATGGCAAGGCCCCAGCCTGTATGTCACGCCGTGTGTTTTCTCGTGATTTCACATGGAATTCACATGGCAAGGCCCCAGCCTGTATATCACGCTGTTCTTCCAAACCGCTCCGCATCTAGGTTGTCAACGCGGGGGGGGGGGGGGTTGGGTCCTGCTTTTGTCTCCAGTACGCAGCAGGCCTACAGCGCGCAATATCTCCGAAGGGATATTAAGGGGGGGGGGGGGGGCGTTGGGACATACTTAAGAAAGTCTTAAGTTTAAGTGGCTGTGCAAACGAAAGAGGTCCTAACGTCGCTTGTGTTGGCGTGAAAACTTGCACGGACATTTTCCCATGCTCTTGGACTCTTGGGGTTCTCAAGGAGACGCTGCCACGGAGCACGAATGTGCTGACCAAAAAGAAGACGATGAGGACTCCGAATATGGACTGTACTCGGTTCGAACCACCACTCTCGCCTTTTTGTTCCTGGCAACAAGAAAAACAAGGGGCAAGTTCTCACGGACGGCAGGTCTGGGACTTGGATTGGAGCGCTGTCCGGTCGCATGCTCAAAGAAGAGCAGAGGTGTCCTCTTTCGATGCTTTGGGAGGGAGGTGTGTGTGTGTGTGGTGTGGTAGTTTCGGACAGCAGATCCTCTTCAGTTGCCTTCTCGAGGCCTGAGGACGACGGCAAGCGTGAAGAGTCTTGAGCAGACTTCAGGGATCACGGCGCGCAAGAAGCGCGGCCCATTTTTTCACGAGTGCCACAAAAGAAACGCCGATCCATTGCTGTTCCGGTGTGCTCCTACGGCCGATTATGATTTGGCATGCTGGAAAGCCTTCAGCCCTGTCAGGGCAGCTCACAGAGGCTCAGGTAACCTCATCCATCACACCCCTCCACAAATACAGCTTGTCAGCATGCGAAGACAGACCTCCTAAAGAACACATTTTGTCTAGCTTCACGCAGTAGCAAGTTTCCTTGTAAACCAAGCGTGCCACGCCACACCACCTTGGACGTACATTGCATTCCGCATAGTGGTGCATCCCCATAGCCCTCGTCCTTGGCCCCCATAGCAATACCCATGGCCGAGATCGTCAGCACGTGCAAGCCGGCATAGCACCCGGTCCCCCTGTGCGATGTCCGCGCTGCCGAGGCTCCAAGGGGCCCAGACACACAAGACACAGATTGTACAGAGCATCTGTCGGGAGGATGAGTCCTGGCTGTCAGGAGCTTCCGGCACATACAAGTGCTTGCGAAGCAGCATGCGAATACCATCACTCTCGGACAGCTCATGAGGAAATCCACGGATGTGACGCTCTTGAGCCGGCTTGCGTGAGAGATGTTGGACTCTGTAAGACAGCATCTTCTTTGAAAGTGAGGAGCACACGCTCGGACACTGTCTCGCTGATCCGCCAGGCCGATTAAGTGAGTGTTCAAAGGCCATAAGACGTGGCTTAGAGTTGTTCAAGCAAAACGATGAGTGACCAATTTAATTTAAGCCTCAGCGCTCTGAGTTTAGATAGTTGCATGTCATTGCCACGTTTTCTCCACTGCCAGGGCCAGTGGCTACGTGGCCAGCTGCCGATCCGGTTTGCACGGCGCCTGGATGAATTCCTGCAGCTCCCGCTGGGGCCTCAGAGTCGAAGTGAGGCAAAAATGCGCTGAACATGTGGATGGGGGAGGGGGGGGGGGGGGGGCATTTCGCAGGTTCCTTGATAAATGCAGCAGCGATGGCGAGCTCTGCAGGTACGTGGTGGTGCACAACAAACACATCAAGCAGGCTCCGTCACAGCATCCCCTCTTGGATCGGATGTACGGCACCGCAGCAGAAAGAAGCTTGCGGATCAAACAAAGCAGCAGGTCTTGGATATCTACGTCGAGACTTTCGAGAGCGTGTCGGATTTCCCAAGCATACTGACGGAGAAAGACGAGGCCCAAAGACTTCAAGCTTTCAGAGCAGCGGGTGGCGATCCATCATGCCATCCTTCGACCCTTGGGCCGCTTTACCCGTGAGGCAGAGTTTGCTCACCTCGTTCGAGCGCAACTCGAGAAGCATCAGGCAGTCGCGGGCCGCCCAGAACTTCCAGGTGAATAAATGGTGAACAAATCTTCGCAGCTTCACCTCTAGAGTCGAGAGTCTACAAGAGGGCCCACCATGGTCGCAAATGATGCTTACAACAGCGAGACAGCTGTTGAAGGATTGCTTCAAAAACCCTTGCCCCGAGGCCAGGCTGATCGCTGAAGGCTACCGAGAGGCTGCCGCAAAGAATCAAAGAGTCATGGGCCTTTCCTGTTGACAGTCTATCTTGGGGCCAGGTTCGTATGGCATATCCCCACTTCCGTTTGGACACTTTCCTGGATCGTGCCTGATCCCAGCATGTCGACATGCCACGAGGCAGTCGATCTGCATCTCTCCTAGAAATAAGGCCAAAATAAGCGCAGTCGTGAAGGTGAAGGGGCTCAGAAGATGCATCTCGAGCGCAGTGGTGCCTTTGCTGCCAAGGACTTTTCATCACAAGGATCTCTGTGCGCATCTTGATGGCCCCTTGCATGCAGATGTGGCGGGGTTGTCGGGTTGTCCACGACAGTCCAGTCGTCCTGCTCTTCTCGTCGGAACTTCAGGAAAACTACATCCGAATGCGCTCTCCACAAGAAGGCTTCATAGGCCCAGATTCCTCTACTTCTTGGAAGGTTTCTGGCGCAGTAGGTGCTGCCAACATCTACACGATGAAGATTCAGGTGTGGTGCAGAAAGAGATGTCGCCTCACAGAATCATCCAGGCATTGGATTGCACTTCGGCTCTCACGGTTAGCACAATGTCCATCATGTCTTTCCTCTGTTGTCGATGGAGGAGCTGAGCAACGAGATCACACGTCTTACGGAGGCACTCGAAGTGTATCGAAGAGTGCTACAACTGCCACAACGGCATCATCCATGTTGCGGCCTTGCTCAGACTTGCTCAGCTTTGCTCAGCTTTGCTATGCAGGCCATCTACGGTGTGGCGCCGGAGATCGAGCGTGGCATCCCAGCTACATGTTTTGGCATTCTATGTGACCACGCGCCATCACCCGGCCAGCCGTTCAAGCAAGTAAGGGGTGGACACGACTGCCCAAGACGCTGTAAAAAGGGAACAGAAAAGCGACACCCCTAAGTTAATGCGCCGTTGGGTGCTATAGCCTAGAATTTTTCCCAAAGTGACAGACACCTGCAGACATCAAGCGTGGATGATTGATGCTAAAACCCTGTAAAACGATGTGAACACTTGAAAGCGACACCCCTCCTGTGCCGTCCCGACTTGAATGCTCAAAAAGTGCCTCAGGTTCCGGGGAAACGTGTCATGCACACTGGACTACATCCCGCGGCACGTGCAGTTTATGTGCCAGGAGACTCGGGAGATGTAGAAGGGCGTGGAATTGAGCTGCATGGAGCATCACTCGTTCAGAGCAGAGGGCTAGAACGCTGCGAGACAGGAGCTTCTAAAGAATGCCGTCCGCGCCACAACGGAGCGTCACAAGCCCCGGCCCGAGCCGGAATTCATCTGAGAGTCTCAGAGGTTTCTTTTCAAGGCAAATTAGGTTGCAAGTTGGGGAGCGCGGAACTTTGCGAAGCTTATGGGAGGCCCCGAGATCGCCGGAGCGTCGGCTTTGCCTCGGAGCAGCCATCTCAGTACGCACAAGCGTGTGGTGCCTCTTCCGCCATCTATTCCACAGTGAAGTTTTTCACTGAGTTCCATTCTGTTCCCATGATTCCCATACGCTGAGCCCTGGTCTCAGGCCAGCAATGCCCAAAGTGGTGCCTTGGCGTTGTGACGGGCACATGTTCTGCCTTCCGGCATTCTTCCGGCCATGGGTCCGCCCCAAGGTGGTTGAGCTGCAGAAAGGCGACGTCCACGTCATCATCAAGATTAGCGACCAGGCAGGGGCCAGATATAATGCCACATGCAGATCGGCTCTTCCGCCGTGCTTCCAGCCAAGGGAGGCGGAGTGCCGAAGAGAGTCCAGGATGAGGCACGGCAGTGGTTTAACTGACTTATCCCCTCGGACCTTTTGATATGCTGAGTCACTCCAAATAGGCCTGGCAGTATGGTTGGACCACTGCAGACAACGATCACGAGGACAACCTGCAAATGGAAATGCCAGCAGCATGTGCGGTCCCGGCATGGCAGGACGAGGAGGACCCATATTCTGGTTGCACCTGGCGCAAAGAGCTTGCCGGCTATGGTTTCGGTTTGCCGCTTACAAGGCGACGATGAGATGTCACAAGATCATAAAGCAGGGAAGGACATCACCACAATCGTTTTCTTCTGCACCCTCGCTGTGGGGATCTGTGGGGTTTGTAGCCTTTAAGTCAGCCATGCTCGTTGGTCTGTCTTGTATATTCTTGTGTCACACATGAAGCTGGCAAGATTGTCCGGAGCCCAGTATTCAAAAGTCAGCCATGCCAGTGTTCCGGTCTCCTGGGCCTAGTCCCTGGATGGCCAAGCCCGGAGGGAGCCCGGTGCCCGCCCTCAAAATTCCGTGGAGTCCTCTGACAGAAGCCTGCGGATGCATGAACCTGTCTGACAACGGCAGGATGGCTCCCACCATAGCTGTAGGTCGGGGAGGGTCGGGGTAAATTGTGGTTCCCCCCCCCCTCCTCCCGTGCGTGGTGGGTGTCTCTGTCTCTGTCTCTGTCTCTGTCTCTGTCTCCCGCTCCCTCTCCCGCTCCCGCTCCCTCTCTCTCTCTCTCTCTCTGTTTTGTCCCCAAAACCCTCTAAGCCGATTGAAGGGCTCAATGAACTTGTGAGTGCGATGACGGAGCGTGAAGCTTTGACGCACAGTTCTCCGAGACTCAGTAAACAAAAATGCAAGACAACCGAACTCTCGAGCAATGCAGGCATTTTTCTGCCAGAGACATAATGATTGGCTACAATGTAGAACGAGAAGCCGTGCAACATTTTGACCGACCATAAACCTGCCACTGCCGAAATGCAGCTGCACCCGCCTGTTTTCCACCACACCTGCAGGCTTCATGCCCAGTATTTCGGCGGCGACGTCTTCATGCAGGCCTTGCCGGGACATGGTGGGCAGCTCAGTTTGCAAATGTACCGGTATACATTGCCTGCTCCCTGTCGTTCAAGGCACAGACATGTACCTGCTGCTGAACCACTTGAAGGAGGGCAGTCCTTCCACGGAGGAAGATGATCCATCGACGGCGCGAGCCTTGGAGTTGGGGATGTTGTCTTTACAATATGTTGTACAATCATAGCAATCGAAAGTGTGTTCTTCGAGCTCTTTCTGGCATTCGCATCTGAGGCCTTGACCGTGACGGAAAACCAGTCGGTGAATGCGCCATGATCGCCGGCGCCTTTGTGCCGGTGCTTGCTCGCGGAAAAAACGGGGGTGCTCTTGACTTTTTTGCTGCTCTCTGCAGAAAGGACATGCTGTCATACGAGGAGCTGTTGGTTTTTCGGCATGCCCCTGCCACAACTTCCCTTTGCCCTTTGCCAGGCAACAAGCCGCTCGAGTGAGGAAGTTGTAATAGTAGAAAAGCTTCGATGGCTGCCTGAAGACCCTACATATCCTGCAGTATCTCACATGTAATTAGAAATCAGCTTGTGAAATTAGACGAGGACACAGGTACCATGAGCATATTCTAGCCGACACTGCAACCTTCAGCACAAGGCTGTAATCAAGGCATATTGAGCTCAGGCGCTACGAGGGCTTGAGACGACTTTCACATTTTTCTGTTTTGGAGGAGGGCTGGATGCCGTGGGCTGCCGTCCTTCGGACCCGAGGGTGTCTGGGCTTTCAGTTCCGCCACTTGAAGTCACAAGAGCCGTTGAAGGGAGAGCGCCCTGAAACAAAAGTCATCAGCTTCGGAGCACGACCAGACGAACCCGTCGCAGATTTCTCGTGGCAGACTCAAGAGACTCTTTAAAGTTTTGGGGTGGCCGCGGCTGGCTGGCCGCGTGTTGGCAGCAATCTTAGGGAGCACTGCTCTGAAACCATGCGAGACTGTCAAACAAGAAACAAAAGGTTGCACACCCTCAACCGTGAGTTGGGTAATCTTTGAGGTGATGATGGCTCAGTGGTGGTCTGGGGCGGCCGGCTGCAAGACGTGTTGACTTTGGAACACGTCGTGCAGCTGACCGCTGAGAACGACCAGTTCCATGCCACCACGCGGGGCGGGGAGGCCTCGCTGGGCGATACAAGCGTGCCTACTTGTCGCGATGCATGTCGTGTGCTTGCAAGGTGGTGTCGTGGTCCGAGGCAGACTACGACGACGACACTGCCAGCCCATTGGTTCTCATTTGTCATTATTTAGGAGTCTATCATTTGTTAGGCATCAACCACCATGATCACATGAGCTGGTGTGGGATCGGTGGTTGGCTTACACGGTTCCTGCAGGTGCTTGGCCGCTGGCATGAAAGCGTAAACTTGTTTACCCTTTCGTCGTTCTCGCCTCCTTGCCTTGCTGCATTGTCTTGGGCCACGCGGCCTGGCGTGCAAGCGAAACAACATGAAACAACAGTAAGAGCGTACACTCGCAAAACAAACAAACGTTTTGCGCTCCGCCTTCACCACGGAACTCGATTTCTTCTTCTTTGACGCCTTTATTGTTTTGCTATTTGCCTGTCTTGGTCGGCTCGCCGTTCTTGCACTTGTCTTTTATTTTGATGGTGCGGGGCTGAGGGTCCACGATTTCGGGTCAAGGGTTCGTACTTAATTAGGGTTCAGAGTTCGCGGCTGGGTTGTTTAGGACCTTTGCTTTCTAATGCCCCGGGGTGTTAGGTTGACTTGTTTACCAGGGTGGTTCAGATCTCTAACACCCAATCTTGAACCCTGCGCCCTACTCAAGATGCCCGACCCTCAACATGTCTCTTTTTTTTGGGGTTCAGGATGAGCACTGCCTGTTCTGCTGTGTGTATGACTCTGTAGTTGCCTAGCCGAGAGCACGATTCCAACACAAAAGGTACCGGCCGAGCCGAGAGACAAGTTGCTGTCAGGCCAAAGCACTTAAACCCGCAAACATCTCTTTTGTAACATGCCACTCAAAGTAGGGCCCAACATGTTACATACTCAAGCAGAATATAATATAAATGTTAAATGCTGAAGGAGCGAGAAACGTCACAAACACAAAGACGCAAAGAGCCCACCGAAAGGATAGAACAAAACAAAATGCGGAAAGCACTAAGTTTACGTGCTCCCGCCTCAGTCCCGTACGCATTTTGCTGTGTGAGCCAAGCCGCAGCTCCAAGAATCCGGAAGGCAAGCCAGCAAACAAGAATCCGGAAGGAGCCAGAAAACACCGTGTTGAGACGTTGCTTGAGCCGTTTTGCACTTTTCCGCTGTGTTTCGTCGATTTGCCACTTTACTGTTTTCACGCCGAGGGTGCTTCGTGACATGGTTTTCTTCAACAGCGCCAGGCCAGCACAGCCAACACCATAATCAGCACCACCAGAACCACCAGAAACTACCAAGGTTTATAGGGTTTATAGGGGAATTAGGGAAATGGGTTTACAGTTTACAGTTTACGAGCCATCAGTGTGAGCTCGACTTCCGTCCAGGCGAAGACGAGGAAGACTCTGAGGAGGAGGAGGAGGAGGAGGAGCCCAAATGAGCATTTGGGGAAGATGGAGTCCTCCCTTACACGCCCCCTTGGTTCCTTATGATATATGTGAGTAGGAGGGCTGTGAAGGCTTTTTGAGTTGAGGGTTTATGGCGAATGAGCTTTGAGGTTTATCTGGGTAAGCGCTTAAGGGCTAGGGAGGTCCGACCTGGCTGTATACTACAGCTCATTGATGGTACTGGCTGCTACTGCCAGCAATGATCTAAATGGTTGCGTCACGGCCAATGCCAGCCGGACCAATGCTGGTGAACACTTCTCGCGCATATCAAGCTCGAGCACAAAAACGGAGCGTGCTCGTGCGCCATCCAGAACCTAGCCATCTCAGGCACTTGTTGCACTCTTTTGAACTCGGGCGACGCTGTGCCAAGTGTCGTCACTGAGTTGAGAGCACCGCATTGACTCACATGCTCAATTGTACCGCCGTGTCCTGCCGTAGCCCAGCTGATAGCAACTTCAGTCAGTGTCAAGTATACGTACTCTAATCTTATCGAGTAGTGCTGCTACGGCTCATGTGCTGGCCTTGACAGAGCATGGGATGGAATGGCTGAAGGACTCAGCGGATACTGAGGCGGGCGCGGGCAACGATGCCTCGTCTTACTCGTGCCGCTCTGAGCTTCGCTTCTACTTGTACTTGATCCTGCCTTGCTGCATCATTGGCCGACTTGGCTGTCTCTTATTACGGGAAATTGAACTCTTGCAAACTGCGTATAGCCCTAAACCCCTAAACCCGAAGCCCTACACCGCCGTTGGATTTGTCGAGGGGCTTAGGGTCACGTCAGGCTTTCAGAGAAATCCCAAAGCCTAGACTCTAAACCCTAAACCCCCAAGCCTCACAAGACCCCAAGCCCCAAACGACTAACCCTAATCCCCGGAAGCCAGTACCCTGATCCTTGTTGGGGGGGGGTGTTTGGATCCCGTATATACGCCTACTTCAAGCCCCCCAAAGGGTTGCCCCTTTCATTGTAATTGTGTTCTCCTGGGATACTGAGGGAGGGTAAACCCTAGACCCTAAACCACGAGACCTTAAACCCTTCAACTCCTAAAGCCCTACACTCCTAAACCCCTCAACTTCTAAACTCCTAAACCACGAAACTCCTATGAGGGGATGAGGGTTTGGGGTTTGGGTTTGGCACTCATCATTTAGGCTTAAACCCTACCCTTCGTTTCGGTACCTAGTTTCCTTCTTATAGAACCCTAACCCCAAAATAGGGTGCTTAGAAAAGGTGCGGGGTATAAGCCTCTAGGATGTGTTTGGAAGGAGTGCTGTGGGGATATGAAGCTTCTGTTATGAACTTGATGAGGGGTATGACTCTGAGGATCTTGGGTCTTCCGGGGTTTAGGGCTGAGGGTGGTTTGGAACCTTACAGTGTAAGGTTTGAGGGTTTAGGGTTTATAGGGCTTATAGGGCAGAAGGGTTTTAGGTCAAGGGGTTAGGGTGTAGGGTTTAGGGTTTATGGCTTCGAAATACAAGCTATGCGTTGCCCAGGCTGTTGGGGCATAGGGTTTAGGGCTTAGGGTTTAGGGTCATCTACATGTACTGCCGCCAACAACCCTACTAGTAAACCCGGCCCTAGACCCTGCACTCGGGTTTAGGGCCACCATGTGCCGACGTCGTTCACACACAGCCTTATGTGGAGCATTTTGTCGACCCGCCTCCCCCTTGAACCCAGTTCAGGGCATACCTAGAGTCCAAGTACCCAAGTATAAGGGCTTTAGGGCCCAGATACCATACTCTTAAGTGCCCTTGGCAACTAAAGCCCTCATTATTTTTGGGCACTTGGACCCTTAAGCTTAGGATGTAGGGATTAGGGTTTAGGGTAAAACCCCACTCCCTTGAACCGTAATTGAGCAGATGCGAAACCAATCTGGACATTGAATGGAAGCCTCTCTAACCCATGAGGCGTCGGCCTGCCCGGTCACTGGCGCTATCTGCAGAGAGCGAGGCCCAAACCAAAACCAAGAGGGACGCTGTGGGGCTCCTGTTTTACACACCCTACACCCTAAACCCTATACCTAAGGGTCCAAGTCCCCAAATGTTGGCGCTTTAGGGCCCAGGTACCATACTCTGAATGATTGTTGGTCCCTTTTCAAATAACATATTTAGGTTCTTGGACCCTTAGGGATAGGGCATTTAAATGGTCAACTCGAAATGCGAATCGGGGGTCTCATGGCATCTATAATGTAAACTACAGAGCTCGTAGCAATGCTCTGACTGCCCCAAGTATATAGATACTTAGAAGCAAAAGGGAGTATATGGTAACTACTTTGGGGCCCAAGTGCCCCCCATAAAGGTACCTGGACCCTTTTGGAATGTAAACTACAAAGCTCGTAGCAATGCCCTGACTACGTACGGTAATAAGAAGGCTGCAAGTAGATCCGCTTCGACGGTGCCCAGGCTCAGCCCTGTCAGGTAGCGAACGCATGTTTCACCCATGCTTTCAGGCTGCCGTACCTTGAAGGATGTAATCTCTCGGGTGGGCGTGCCATGTCGCGAGGTCAAGCAGGAGGACGCACGGCATCGCACGGTTTTGGAGTGGTGCAAAAAGTGTTGCCCGAGTTGTGTTTTTTTTGTAGCACTTCCACCATGCCTTCGACTTAGAAAGCATGGCGAGGAGCCGCCAAAAGAGGATGAAGAAGAGCAAGTTCTCACTCCACCTGACCGGACAGCGTGTTGCAAAGCAGGACTGCTGGAGGGAGGCCCTGCAGTGGCTTTTTGCTCTCATTTTGTTTTGCATTCCTTGCTAGTGTGCTCTGCAAGGAGACGCTCAGCCCACAGTAGAAACCCCTTCGAAAGGAGATCAGCCATCCTCGCTGCGCAAACGATCCAGAGATCAAGCAGTGAGGAAGACTTGGAGAAAGCGAAAAGCATGAAGCTTGGGGGCCCGTATCCCGATGAGCTGTCCATGCCAAGGGGGAAGCCTCCGAGCAGAGCACAGTCAAGGAGCCACCGATAGTCCGATGGTCGCTTGTCATTTAAGGCTTTCAAATCCGCGGGACCATGTTGCAGTTGGTGCGAAGACTAGTGCCAAGTTCAATTGTGTGAGAATCTTTGGCCATCTTTTGACCAGAGACGGCATGTGTCTAGAATGTGCTTTAGCCCATTATTTCTGCGTTATTTAGCTGCTTCTATTTGGCTAAAAATGTTTCTTTGTTTTGCTGGGCTGCGCGGTTTTTTGATTGCATGTCTTTGCGTTTTCTTGGCTGATTGAGCTTTGCATCTCGTTTTTTCGAGTCAAGCGGGCTGCTTGCATTGTTCTCCGTGTGTGTGTGTGTGTGCTGGGCTGCTCAAACATGTTCGTTGATTTGCTTGTTTTTGCTGGGCTGCTCGGGGTTAGTTGATGGCTGCCTTGCATTTTAATCGTATTTTGGCCCTGCTGTTAAACCTTGCATTCCGTTATTGATACTTGTGCATCCAAGAGCAGAGGATGAGTTCAGTAAACGTTCTATAATGTGCGGGGAGGGGGATTTGAAGGTGGAGGGAGGGAGGGAGAGGGGGGCGATGGCAGGGGAGGTGGGAATGTGCAAAATACAGCGCCAAGCAAACACGCAACACAAAGGATCACAAAGGCAATGCCAAACACGAATGCAAACGTCTTTTGTTTCTACGAGATCTCGTTTGCAGTTTTTTTCATTCACCTCCTGCTGTCTTTGTATGTTTTGTGCATTGCCCCCTTCACCGGCCCTTCTCCACGACTCCGCAGCACTATCCCTTCCTACCGTCATGGGCACTGCTGCTGATACTGCCAGACACCACTCTGCTACGCCTGCCACTAGCCATGCATACCACCGTAGCTCACATGACTTAATGCTGCCTGTTAGTGCATGGTCACTTTGCAGCGCAGACAGAAACTGAATGCCTGGCAGAACGACAGGTTCTCAGCATATCCAGTGGCTTAGGAAGCAGACAGTAAGGGCTTAATGTTCGCTTAGCCTATTGCACAACTCTTCATAGTCCTCAGCCTGCAACTCCAGGAGCATGACGCAGTAGAGGAAGCGCTGGCAGACGGCAGGGAAAACATCTCAAGGCTCTACATCTACAAGTTTCCAGATGTGGACGCGCTCCACAGGCTGCTGGAAAGTGGCCTTTTGCCAAACGTTGCAGCAGATCTCGAAAGACATATTGGTCTGGAGATGCACAAACTCAGACCGAAGCAGGCAGTGCTCGAGTTCTTCGAACGCTACACCGGAATAACTGATGCTAAGGAGCTGAAGCGCCACTTCTACTACCAACTTGCAGAAGTTGAATGGCCGGCAGGGTTCGTCGTTTCTGAGTTACACACCCCCGTCTTCTACAACCGAGTCTTCATTGGCCAGCCGAAACGTTATGAGCAGCAGGCCAAAGCGTCCGCAGCCACTGCCTTCGCAACGGATGTCGACGCTTGAAGAGCGGCATCTAAACTTCCACCGCACCTAGGGAAAATCCGGCAGCGCGTCAGCCTGAACCGCCTGCAGAAAGATTCCATCATTTGGTCAGGCACAAGTCCACATGAGTTCTCACAGCGGATGATTCAGCAGGTGCACATGGGCTTCCAATCATTTGGATGCAGGACAGCGCTGTGGGATAAGAATCTCTGAGCTGCCCTCTGGGACGACAGCGCGACAGCAAATGGCGTCTGGTCACATACGTCGAGGACTGCCTTCATAACTCCACCTTCACGGGTTCACGTCGCCCAAAAGATTCCACAGATGCCTCAAGTAGCTTTGGGGAAAGCAGCTGGTGTGATGTAATGTTCGGAGGAGTAACAAAGATTTCAGAGGAAGGCAGAGATCTTCAAGGGGCCTACAGGAGTTTCTTTGTTTTTGCAACAACTTACAAAGCTTTGTAAGAGCCCGGTCGAACCCCCCAGAATCCTGGACCCCCATCCCCTTGGTTTCACTGCCAGAGCTGTGGCTCAGGCTGTAGAGCTGTAGAGTTGAGGGTCTGGGATTAAACCTTGAACCCTAAACCTTAAACCCTAAACCCCAAACTTCAGTGACCCAAGAAGCCCCAAGCTCCAAGCCTACAGTCCAGTATCCAAATAAATGTCGGCACCCCAAAGGCCTCGGCCCAAGTACCCCGAGAGCCTACACGGAAATGTTCGCACCCTAAGCCCTAAGCCCTCAACCCTAAACCCTCAGGGTCGAGGAGTTTGGGGGTTTAGGGCTCAAAATTTCAGGGGGGGGTTTAGGGGTTCAGGGACTTTAGGGCTTCCTCAGGGAAACCCGAAGCCTGAGACCCTACAGTCACCTCAGTTCCACCCCCAAACCCAAAAAGCCCTCAACCCTAAACCCTAAATTCGTTCTCAAGCCATTCGTCGCCGTATCAATGAGGAAAACCTTCGGGCTGTGGGGTGGTCGCATGAGGCTCGCGCGACGGTCGAGGGTCGCGCGGGGTCGGGGGAGAGAGGCGAGGGGTGGTCAAGGAGGATGGCCCGACGGAGGGGCCGGCCTGCTGAGCACGCCTCGTTAGCTACACGCACACACACACACACACAAGCGCACCCCCCCACACGCGCGAGCGTGCACTCAGGTCCGCTTCAGTGTGCTAGATCTGTAGGCGTCCCCTACCTGTCCCCCCCCCTTACTTGTAACAACCCCGCTAACAGTCTATGGCACCTCGGTGCATCCTGAGCCATGGCCTCTCGACACGATGTGACGCTGGCCTGAGCTGGGAACCTTGGAGCCCGCGAGTTTGGCATGTGGGTTGGACTGCAATGGAGGCTGGCATCACCAATACAGCAGCACGATGTTTGGGCTGCCAGGGGACACAGCGAGATGTTCAAGTTTTGTTGGCGTGTGGCAGCCTTGTGCCTGCATGCGGCCGGACCGCTTTGGCCGCCCCCGGCGACACGGAGTGACTGCATGACGAATACCACTGCACTGCATGGAGTTGGGTCGCCGCGGAGTGTGGCAGATGGGGACCCTACGTCCGCATGGTGCCTGCAACTGCCAGATGCATGACCGCTGGTACGAAGCAGAGAAGGAATTCATGAATTCAGAATTTGTGAATTCAGCAGTGAAGGCCCTGGAAACTGATGGATGCAAGACTGCATTTTGAGTGAAGCTTGGGTTCTGCACGAGCTCGGAGCTGACAGTCCCACGCACGTGCGCTCTGCATGGACCGTGTGCATGGCCACCACCTGCCAAGTTGCGCCTCCTGACGCCCGGGGATGACAGGGACAGATGTACGTTGTTGAGTGCGTATAGCCACAGACGGCAGTCACTGCTCGGGACATCGAATGCTGAGGATAGAGAGAAGTCTCACCCACATAGCCCTTGCCACATGTAGCTTTCTGGGAGGAAAGGCCGCTCGGGTTGTACTGTTCTGGAGATAGTATTCATACCTGATCTTTGGACGGTTTGCGGCAACCTCCACGTATTTTCGCTAGGTCGCAATGTGCCTAGGAATAGTCAGTCGGGTCTGATGGGGGAGGCTTGTTTCAAGGTGGAAAGGTGATCGAGGTATACTGTTAGCTATCATGGTTTGAGCCCCTCTGTTGGACACGCCGACTGGGTCAAAGAACTTCTGTCGGCCAATGGACACGTACCAATTTGTTTTCTATTTGTCTGGGATCGATCAGGGGTCAGCTCTTCAGTATTGTGGCTTGGCATTGAATATCCGTCGGTGGTAATGCTGACCCTGGTTGGTTCGTTACTGGTGGTCAATGCACCCACTCTGGAGATCTCGACAGGACTTGCCTCGCCCGCTTATGCCAGTGTGAGAGTCGAAACCCTAAACCCTAAACCCTTGCGGCCTGGAGCCAGGGGCCTACTGCACCGGTCATCAGCCGTTGCGGGGGATGCACAATACACACACACACACACACTTATAATTTATATATATATATATATATATGTATATATACTTAGTTATTCATATCTATCTATCTATCTATCGATCTATATTAATCATAATATCAATACAGTACCAAGCACAATCACAATACCAATAACAATAAATAATGATAATGATAAAAAAAGCAGTTATATTATTAGTAAGAAGAAGCAGAAAATAATGATAAGAATAAATAATATGAAGAATAATGGGAATAATAAAATACATAAATACTAAATAAACAATTACATTATCTATATATTCATATATATATATATAATGTGTGCATATATTTTCTATACACACACATATATATATACACACACATGGACATAGATCCTTCTTGGGCATCTGCGCCACTTGGAGGTTCATTGGTACTTGTAAGTAGGGTTATGAGTAGGGTAACTATGGTTATAACTGTTTAGGGTTTAGGGTTTAGGGTTACCTCCACTCTAAGGAATGTTCAACCTACCCCATGGGCATACCCCTTTAACGAAATTAAGGGGTATGGTACTATCCTTCCTTAAATTCTCCTTTTGAACACTTGTAGGTTCAGGGGTATGGGTTTGGGGAATGTCGAATGATTCTTAGGTACACCTGGAGCCTTGTAATTTATATGAGGCCTGCAGCCCCAACAACCGTGGAAGGCCACCAGACTGCCCCTTTCAGAAGGCCCGAATTATTCTTGGATCCAAGCAGGTCGGCTCCACTGCCGCGGGGGTGGGATCCAGCTCGCCAAGCCCAGTGTTGCTTGCCAGGGCCTCACCCTTCCAGCTTCGAGGGCAGTCTGGAATAGGGTTTAGGTTGGTTGGTTGGTTCGAAGTCCCGATGGGACAGGCTTGGTTTAGGGTTTAGGGCTTAGGGCTTAGGGCTTTGCTCGTTTTTTTCTGGCATTCCCCACTCAGCCCAGATGGAAAAAAGGGCTTGGGGTATCTATCCCCCCCATGCCATGCCAGGACACCCTCGACCTTGGGGCAGTTTTCTCCAAAGAGATGCTGGCGGGCTGGGCAAGCTCGGCCGAGGCCGCAGGTCCAGGCAGGGCTCGTTAGCGTTGAAGTATAGGGTTTAGGGTTCAGGGTTTTAGGGTTTACGGTTTAGGGCTTGGGGCAGGGGGTGACGAAGCTTAGGTGCAAGATGAGCCTAGCAGGGTTTGGAATGGGCTGGGAAGGGGGAAAGGGGTTTAGGGTTTAACACTAAGCCAGGTGCACTGAGGCCCTCGCCTGCTGTGAGGGCGACGCTTCAGCAGCAACATCTCTGTCTGCCGCCAAGGCACGTCGGGAGTGCTATCGTGCTGACAGTTAGGGTTTCGGGTTTAGGGTTTAGGATGGTTTAGGGTTACGGGTTTTGCAAGTATTTGCTCCTCAACAAGGGGTACCCCCCCTTTTATGCCCCACCTATAGTATAATCCCCTTGCCCTAAACCCTAAACCCTACAACACTTCTAACATAAATATATGCATTTCGAATCAAATAGATTACATCAATTTTATTAAATTGAATACTTTTAATATTTGGACCCTTTATAATAAGCACACCCCAGAAAGGGACCCCCCCCCCGTGGGATAGCCATACTGCTACTATGGCACAGGGAAGTCGCCTGCATGTATAGGGCATTCCGGGTTTAGGGTTTAGGGTTCAGTCTTCACAGCCTGGTTGTGCATGCGTTCTACGAAGGCCCGTGGCCAACATCCTTGGCCTCTTCGGGCACGTCTTGCTCTTCCGAGCGGAGGTGCAGCTGGGCCACACTTAGAGCGAAGCTTTGTGGGGTTTCCGATGCGAGGGGTCCTGATTATAAGGGGATTCTACTATTTGGGGGACTATATTAGGAACCCCTTTTTTCGGAAACCCCCTTGTGGTTGCGGCATTGTGGTTGCAGCTTCTGCTTAGGTTTCAGGGTCTTAGGGTTTAGGGTTCAGGTTACCAGGATGGGGTTTCTTCAACATTCGGCTCCCTCTCCCCCGTTTAGGGAGGGGACCCATTGTTTTTTGGCCCTTTATTTGTTTTTTATTCTTGGCCCTTTTTTTTTTTTTGCCCTATTTCCTCATTTTGCTCTCTCAACCCTCAACCCTAATCCCGAACCCTAAACCCTACACCCTACACCCTACACCCTACACCCCACACCCCACACCCTACACCCTACACCCTAAACCCTAAACCCTAAACCCTAAACCCCTAAACCCTAAACCCTAAACCCCTAACCCCTAAACCCTACCCCCCCCCCCCCCCCCCCCCCCCAAAAAAAAATGCCAAAAACATAGAAAAAATAAAAGGGCCAAAAAAAGAGTGACCCGTTTAGGGAGGCCTTGCAACCATTGTATACAGAGAGGATGAAGTTTTTTTGGTCCACTCCTACAAACCCACATGGAACAACCCACACCGTAAACCGAATACCCCATAAGACCACCTAGACAACCACTACAACCAACGACACCTGTGAAAACCCCGCTCGAGGCGTCCGACCCGGCACTGCGGTTTAGGGTTTAGGGTTTGTAGAGGGTTTAGGGGTCGAGGGTTTAGGGTTTAGGGAGTTTCGGTAGTCCCGGCATAGTCCCCGGGGTCAAAAAAGGGAGTTTCGGTATCTCTTCCAGATCAGGGGAGGGGTTGAACTATATGTTTTTGCTCAAAGGGCTGCAGAAGTGACCTGGGGATGCAGAAAGCCTCCTGCTTCAAGGGTTATACCATATAATTTAGGGGTCATCACCGACTATTCTGTAGGGTTTGAGGCTACAGGTTTGAGTTGACCTGAGTTGACAAGGTTCAGTGTTGGTAGGTTTCGGGTTTTCGAGTGTGGAGTTCCGGGTCTAGAATGTTTTGATTGAAGTCCTCGGTTTGGGTTGCCGTGTTGCGGCGGTCAGCTTCTGTGGCTTCATGGCGATTTCGGGCTTTCGGGCTTTAGCCAGAGTATCTCGATGGCCGCAGCCTTAGCTAGTTGCAAGCGGAGGTCTCTTCCCTTCCCATGGCTAGTCGTTGCTTTTCCGTCCGGTGCGTCAGCTGCATGTCCCGCAGAGCCGCTTGCATTGCTCTCCAGCAACTCACCGCTTGGCATATCCATAGTTCCATATCCAATTCCGCATAGGATCATGGCGTGATGGTGCGCCTGATCTCGCCGGCACTCGCCACCTTTGCAGCCACCCTCTGTGTCGCAGAGGGGCTCAGGGCGGAGCACCATCCGGTGTGGTGGCACGAGCACCCCGCGAGCTCGGCCGAGAAGATTCAGGAGCTGCTGACGACCAGCTTAGCGGCCGCAGCCACAGCGGAGGGGAGCCAGGAAGACCCCGGCGATGCGGAGGCGCAAAAGCAGACGCTTAGAGAGCGCATTGCCCGCATCAGGGAGGGCCGGCATGGCGCCGGCGCAACCGCTTGCCATCAGCAGCTGGCGCGGTTGATGAAAAATCTCACCCTTGCTTGTGAAAACTTGCAGCCGAAAGCCGACAGTATTCTCGCCTACCTTCCGGACTCCTATGCCGTCCCTAACAAGACCTGTGCGGAGAGCGTCAGCGACATCTTCGCGTTGGGGAGCGAACTGGTGGATACGCTTCGCGTCTCTAGAGATGCTGTAGCCTCCCTCGATGTGGACGACAAGACGCTCCGTCGATATCAAGCACTCTCCTTTTTGAGGAGCTGGCTGGTGAAGCTCACCGAGACTCAGCATCATGCGCTGCTTTGGGCCGGCTTCTGGGACGGGGACCAGGAGAACCGCACGACGCAGGCAGCACTCTCCAACTTTGCCAAGGCCATAGAGCACTCGACGGTGCATCCCGATAGCTTCCTGGGCCAAGCCATTGAGGCGAGCGAGAACCTCGACGCCTGCTACCAGGACCCCCAGACCAGTGCCCTTGCAGGGAACATGTGGTCCATCGCCAGCATGAGCTTCGTGCTCGGGATGGCCGAAAGGGCACAGGGAACCGTGATCGCACTGGTCAACAAGCAGATCACGGGCGAGCATAGCTTGTCGCAGTCCGTTCTGTCCACCCATGAAATCCCAACGGTGGGGCTCGCAGCCTGGGGCCTCGGTTTCTGGTCTCCGAAAGTGATGGTTGTGGACCTCATGGGCACATGCGACAAGACGAGCCCAGCGCTGCAGAAACGACTCCTCGCCCGCCTGCCCTCTTGGGCCAAGTCCATGCCGAGCTGGAGCGCGGAAACCTTCGCGATGAGGTCGCGGCTGCGGTGGCAGTGCATCGATTGCTCTGGGCCATGCAACCTGAACAAGGCCTTGGCAGAGCACGTGGAGAAGCTCGTGAAGGCACCCTTTTCATAGACGAGGTGTGCACTTGCTTCGCTGCAATATGGTGGCTACCAGCGTCATTTTTCAGGGCTACTTGTTTGGTTCTACCGTGATGTATCCCCAAACC
This sequence comes from Symbiodinium natans, assembly GCA_905221605.1. Lineage (NCBI taxonomy): Eukaryota > Dinophyceae > Suessiales > Symbiodiniaceae > Symbiodinium > Symbiodinium natans. The sequence goes on from CAJNDS010000039.1 coordinate 233,669, forward strand.
CTATTCCAGTTGTACAGAGCCCTCTACGTATTCACTGCACTCGTTTTCTGACGTTCTGAAAGTGCTAAGCCCCTACGTATGGTTGCCAGCATGGAACCCATGAAAGGGCCCCACTAGCCCTACTAAACCCTACACCCTCAACCCTTAAAGGACCCCACCGGCCTTACTGTAACTCATGGTGCAGGCCAAAGTGGTGACGCCTTATCAAAACCCCTCCAAGGAGCCCTAAAGGAACCCTAGTCTAAACTTTCTAAACCCTAAACCCTAAACCCTATAAACCCTAAAGCCTAAACCCTCAACCCTACACACTCCCCAAAACCTCTCGGAGGCCAAAGTGGAGCAGGACCGGAAGGACCGGGAGCTCCGGGAGGCGCACTGCTAATATAGGGTTTGGGGTTTTTAGGGGCCTCTATGATTCGCCAAACCCTATACCCTCCGTAGTATAGGTATAGGGCTTAAGGTTTAAGGTTTAGGGTTTGGGGTGGGGTTTCGGATCAACCCTAAACCCCAAAGCCCCCTTGGATTTGCTGCTGGAAAAAGGAGTGCAACAAACAAAAACCTAAACCCCAAACCCTAAACCCTAGAACCTAGAACCATAACCCCTTGCTTGTACAAGCCCGAAGCCCGAAACCTAAGGACGGACCCGTTCCCTGCCAGGTGGTCGGCTGTCACCTCGTGGACGGCACTGAGAGCCGTCTCAAAACAGAGATTTGGTTGCTTGAACACCTGAAGCATTCGCTGTGGAAGCACCAGCGTTTCGACAAGATTAGGGATGTGGAGAGAGTGGAGAGAAATTTGGCGGTGCAAGGAGTGCAGAGAAATTCGGTGGAGGACCTGCCAGACCAAGTCTCGGAGGTGGAGCTGTTGAAGTATCAGCTCGACAGCCCGCAGAGGCAGGTGCAGGTGGAGCAACTTCTCCGCCAGAACGCCGATCCGAACGCTCCGAACCGGGTCGGCAGCGCAGCTCTTTCATGCGCTGCAGAGCTAGGACGCCCGGAGCTGATGGGGCCCTTGCTGGATGCCGGAGCCCAGCTGGAGGCCCGCAACCGGTTCGGCAACACGGCCCTCATGTGTGCCGCGGCAGAAGGCCACCTGGAAGTGGTCGAGGTCTTGGTGAAGGCGGGAGCCCAGCTAGAGGCTCGCGATGAGTATGGCAAGAGAGCCCTCGTGATGGCTGCAACTTTTGGCCGCCTCAAAGTGGTCGAAGCCTTGGTAGAGGCCGGAGCCCAGCCGGAGGCCCGCGATGAGTTTGGCGATACAGCCCTTCAAAGTGCCGCAATGAACGGCCGCGTGAAAGTGGTCGAAGCCTTGCTGAAGGCCGGGGCCCAGCTGGAGGCCCATGGTGAGCAAGGCGACACGGCCCTCATTTTCGCTGCAAGTTTTGGCCACCTCGAAGTGGCCGCAGCCTTGCTAAAGGCTGGTGCCCAGCTGGAGGCGCGCAGTGAGAATGGCGCGACAGCTCTCAGCTTTGCTGCATACGGCGGCTATCAGGAAGTGGTCGAGGTCTTGGTGGAGGCCGGAGCCCAGCTAGAGGCCCGCGATGAGGATGGTGCCACGCCCCTGATCCTTGCTGCAGGGGCGGGCCACCTGAAGGCGGTTCAGGCCTTGGTGGAGGCCGGAGCCCAGCTGGAGGCTCGCGATAATCATGGCGAAACAGCCCTCATGGTCGCTTCAATCAGTGGCCACTTGAAGGTGGTCGAGGTCTTGGTGGAGGCCCGCGATGAGGATGGCGCCACGCCCCTGATCCTTGCTGCAGGAGCGGGCCACCTGAAGGCGGTTCAGGCCTTGGTGGAGGCCGGAGCCCAGCTGGAGGCGCGCAGTGAGAATGGCGCGACAGCTCTCAGCTTTGCTGCATACGCGGGCTATCAGGAAGTGGTCGAGGTCTTGGTGGAGGCCGGAGCCCAGCTAGAGGCCCGCGATGAGGATGGTGCCACGCCCCTGATCCTTGCTGCAGGGGCGGGCCACCTGAAGGCGGTTCAGGCCTTGGTGGAGGTCGGAGCCCAGCTGGAGGCTCGCGATAATCATGGCGAAACAGCCCTCATGGTCGCTTCAATCAGTGGCCACTTGAAGGCGGTTCAGGCCTTGGTGGAGGCTGGAGCCCAGCTGGAAACTCGCGATAATCATGGCGACACAGCCCTCATGGTCGCTTCAATCAGTGGCCACTTGAAGGTGGTCGAGGTCTTGGTGAAAGCTAGAGCCCAGCTGGAGGCCCGCGATGAGGATGGCGACACAGCCCTCATGGTTGCTTCAATCAGTGGCCACTTGAAAGTGGTCGAGGTTTTGGTGAAGGCTGGAGCCCAGCTGGAGGCCCGCGATGAGGATGGCGCCACGCCCCTGATCCTTGCTGCAGGAGCGGGCCATTTGAAGGTGGTTCAGGCCTTGGTGGAGGCCGGAGCCCAGCTGGAGGCTCGCGATAATCATGGCGAAACAGCCCTCATGGTCGCTTCAATCAGTGGCCATTGGAAGGTGGTCGAGATCTTGGTGAAGGCTTGAGCCCGGCTGGGGACCATCTGATGGAGCATGGTGACCACAGCATGGTGAAGTGCCAAGAGTGCAGAGAGCCTGTGCAGCATAATCCGGTGCACATCCGTGTGTGCACCCCACACGCGATGGAGTGCGCCAGAGAAAGGGTCCAGCTTCTGAGGTAACCACCGTGGCGGAGGGTCGCTATGCGCGAAACAGCAGCAGCACGTGGATGGATGCCTGCCAGGACAGTGGTGGGCAACGTTTGCCGTGCCTGAGGGCTCGTGACCTGAGTGTTCGGCGGAACCGTCGGGACTTCCCTGAGAAGAAGCAGTTGTCCGCGCCGAAAAGGTGCGAAGCAGACCGTCAGCTCTGCCGTCATGGATTCTTGACTTCGCCTGTATCCCGCTGTGGTTTGTCCCTTTTCGCACAGCGGGGCCCGCCAGCCGTGAAGCTAAGCTCAGAAACCCTGAAGTAAAGATCCTACTGGTACGTCAAAGTTGCCATTTCTTGAAACATTTTAATGAAGCACTGAAGCGGTTTTCCCTTTCGCCAACAGGGCCGCCAGCGGGGCCAACCGTGAAACCATACTACCTGAGGTCAAAGGCTCTGGTGAAGAACGTGAACTTTTAGGGCACTGGCCTTTGGATGTGCCTTGGGTCCCGACGTCACTTGCCAAGCATTTTCGCTCAAGCTACAGCTAAGCGCTCTGAACCTTAAAACATCTCTAAGGCATCCAGGAAGCTTTCACAAGCATACCTGAATGGGAGCAACTGCGTAGCAACAAGCAGTCGGCAAGCCGCATGCCCGGAGTTTGCAATGGGCGCCTGCTGCAGCCCAGCAGCCAGCGAGGCTGTCCCCTCTGGGCCCAGTTCGGAGTGTCCTGTGAATGCTCTGAATGTTCTTCTTTCGTGCTTAGAGAGGCTTGGAGGTTTCCGCGAGCGCATGAGGAAGCAGGTCTTGAAGCAGGCGCACCGGACCCAAGGCAGCTCTCGTGCCAAAGGATGATGTAATGGAGTACTTTTCTGGCTCGCTCGAAAGGAAGATGCCGAAAGATGGCAAAGGAAGTTGGACAACCTCCAGCTACGTGAGAACGCCGAGAGCGAAGAGCTGAAGGCAACAGCACGAAATTAATGACAGGTTAAAATCTGTATTAAGAAAAAATACATGAGACACTTACAGATGTACGTGTCCCATTGGTTTCGAATCCTTCGGTTGCGCTTTGATTTGGAGGCAGCGGCCTGGTCAGAGGAGCAAGCGGCCTCGGAAAGGCAAGGGCTCGAAGAGGCCCTGGCAGCTGCCGAGGAGCCTTTCTTCGAGCGTGGGAGATGGTTTCATTGTTTCATGTGATCTGTCAATGATCTGTCGTACTCATGTGTGTGGGGTAACTTCTGCAACTTCATCTGAGGACCGGCACTTGGCTCAACAGCGCTGGAGCCAATTCCGGGGTTGGCTCCAGGCCAAAGAGTCTGAGGTGCGAATGCGCGGCTGCTAGCGCCCTACAGTATTCTAGAATTCTGATGATCGTACCCATGTGAAAGGCATATATTTTATATCTTCAACTGCCAAAACGAATATAACGAATTATGCATGATGATTCTCTTGTGTTCGATCATCTAGCCAGCGGCTGCTTTTGCATGTTTTTGCTGCGACTTGTTGTGACATTGTGCCATGTCACCCAATGTCACCCAGCAGGTCAACGAATTCGCCAACAGGCTACGACCGCGGCGCCCGATTTTGCTGGTGGAGGTCTGGGGACTCCAAGTCGATCATTGCTAGGTCCCTTCATTGTTGTAGCATATTGTATAGCATAATGTGCAGTCACATGGTTCCAGGCTTTGGCGCGTGAGGGAGAGTCGTGGGCAATGCTCGGGGAGCAATGGCTGCCCTTGATGGAGGCCTGTCAAAGTCTTACCGAGTGGCGCCATGTACCGAGTTTGCCGGGATTGAAAGAGAATAGATCAAGGAAAGGCGACCTGACAGCAATGAGCTTCGACAAGCTTGCTATCTCTCTCTCGCTCTCTTTCTCTCGCCCCGCTCCCCGCCTCTCCTCTTCTTCTCACTCTCTCTTCCTATTCCTCATTCCTCATTCTCAATTACACTTCTCTTCTCTTCTTCATTTTCTGCTCCTCTTTCTCCTACAGCGTCCTACGCAAATCGCAAACACTCGTTTCGAGATCTTTTTCCGGGGAAGGCCCGGCCACAGGCGTCCTGGACGTTGCCCCTCCAGCGCTGCGCGCTGGCGCGGCTCCGGGGAGTTTCCCCGGGCGCACCAAGCGCACAGCCCCGCGGCACGGCTTGCACGATTCAGAAGATGAGAGAAGATGAGAAGAGGAGGCAAAAGGAGGAAGAGGAGAGAGTAACAAGGTGGCGTCTGATTACAAACGAAGTGACGAAGCCAGCGTTGCAAACCATGCCAAATCTTGAACACCGGAGGAGAAGCATCACACAGACTGGACCTCGAGAGTGCATTTTTTGGCATGACCCCTTCGGCTTAATCGTAGCCCCCTGTATCCCCTCTGCGAACCCCCCCTCCGCCCCGCCCCCCCGCCAGTTTTAGATAGAGATTCATTTTCCCAGACCCACCCGCAACCCAGCCTAATATTAAGACTGCAGAGCGTGAGTGAGAATGAGGGGGGGATAGGATTGAGCTCGCGCAGAGAAGGAAGGAGGTAGTGATACCGGGGGAGAGGAGAAGGATGGAGAAGAAAAGGAGAAGAGAAGGAATGCCGGCAGAAGGAGAAGAAGAAAGCAGAGGGCGAGTTGTTGGCTTTTGAGGCCCAAGCGGGATGAGCTCCGATGTCTGGCATCTGGAGCTGACCGGCTCGCGGCTGCAAAAACGAGACCCCCGCGATGGCCCCGAGGAGCACGAGGATTTCATGTTCCAGCTGTCCCGGCTAACTCGGCTAACTGCCGCCAAAGTTGCCGCAGTTGCCAAAGCCCAAGAGTCCCAAGATACCCCGCAGGCCGTCATGATTCAGGTCTGGGCTTGGGGTGGCATCTCAGGGGAAGAAGGGGAGGAAGGGGAGGACGGCGAAGAAGTCCCCGGCTGGAGCATGGCTTTCCAAAGCGTGGCCGAGAGAGGTCAAGGCCCGAGCTTCACGGAGTTCCAGCCCCCGGTCTTCCGATTTCGGTTGCGCCTCAAGGCCCTGCAAGCGCTTGCAGCTGGCCGCACGCCGACGCCGCAGAGGGCGCGGGACCCGGAGGCTTCCGCGCTGGAGCGGCGCCTGGCATCGGCGCGGCTGCGGGCGGGGGCGCTCCGGCGCAAGGCCTCGGCGCTGAGGCCGCTCTGCACCGAAGCGGCGGCGCAGAGGCACGGAGCAGACTTGGCCAAGTGGAGAGCGGAGGTCGCGAAGCTGCAGAAGGAAGTGGATGAACTGAATTCCAGAGGCTTGGTGAGCTCAGTGTCCAAGGAGTCCAAAGCCCCTGACGGCCCTGACGTTACAGAGATGCAGAAGGAGCCGAAGGACATCCACAACCTCCACACCATTCAGATCTTCTTGAAAACCAGCCTACTGCTGGCCTTCTGTCATTTCTCAGCTCCGACTTATGGCCAGGGCTGTGCGCAACTGGTCATGACACTGCAGCTTCGTCCTGCAGCCGGAAACCACTTAGAAGCCTTCGCGCTGGTTCCGCTGTCCAAGTCCTCACCACTCCCGCTATCCTGGGTGGCCTCTGACTTGACCTACCCTTGTGAGGGAGGCCTTCGGCGTGAGCTTTCGGTGGAGCTCCAGATTGGCGAGCAGGGCAAGATGACAGTGATGAGTGAGATGGGCGAGGGAAACAACATCGAGGCAATGGACGCCTACGCGCCCAAGGCCTGGCTCCGGGCCCACATGACTCGAAGTTCTACGCGAAGTGCCCAACTTGGCTCCAGCCAAGCGGAGGAAGTGGAGGAAGTGGGGGAGGAGGAAGCAGATGCGGTGGTGGAAGAGGAGCTGCGGCTTCCTCTGACCCTTGCACTCTTCCTGCAGCCTCTCACAACCAAGCGCGCGGAGGCCGGAAAATGCTCCCAATACGGCTTGATTTATATGCTGTGTGCTGATAGTGCGGATTCGGAGCGCGAGCCGTATCAGAAGTACGCGCAGGCACTTTGGCGAGAAGCGAACGCTTGCTTCGTCTCCGCGGAGCCCCTCGCAATCAGCTTGCTTTACATCTTAGTGGCTGCATGCGCAAGATTTCATTGCATGCTTTTGCTTGATGTTCGTACTACGCACCCTTGAATTGAAGAACTGTGTGCTCAAGGCTGCCGTGGAAGGGCACACGGGAGGACAGCCAATGCAGCGGTCGTAAGCGTGAGAGGGTCGGGTGCGAACTCTCAGTGTGAGGAGCTTGAGACCGCCGTCTCCTGCGGCATCTTCAATCCTCTCCCCGGCGTGCAGTCCCGTTTGCTTCTCGGGATAGGGTTACTGGTTGATTGCGAAGCTGGCTTTGCCAAGCCTTGCCGAGCTCAGCCTTCAATTTCCATGGTACAGCCCATCTACAGCCGATCAGTACATGGCACTACAGTTATGGCAGTGTCGTGGCACTTTGAATCTTTGAATTACCATGAATGGTAGAGCGGCCCTGTGTGTCATTATGACATTGTCCGAAGACCTCTCTGCCTAGGGAATGGCTCCACGGTTCTGGGAGCTGTCCTCCCCTGCTGCCCTCGAGGCCACATCTGCCCATTCTGTTAGTTACGTCCATGTCGCTCCTCCTGTTGATGTTCTTCTTCTTCTCTCAAGGTCATTGCTTCCTGGCTGTGAATTTCGGAGCGGACGTTCCTGCTGCACTGACTGCTTACGCGGCGAACGAAGCCCGCATCTCAGATCCGGGAGTAGCGAGCACGCTGGTCTGTGACATTTTCCCGCACTCATGCCACGAGCCTGAGTAAAGCAAAGCCACTAACACACCGTCGGATGAAGAGTGGCGCCAGGAAATGCGGGAGAGCCTGCTTTGTTCCCCGAGCTTAACCTAGTGTCATGACGTCGCCGCACGTTGCCGCTGTTCTTGTTATGCCGAGCATCGAAGATCAACGCCTCTGTTTGTAACCGAGTGTGGGAACCTGTCACTGAGAAGTCGGGGGCACTTCTGGGAAGGTTTTCGAATGCGATGTTGCTCGAGAGACTTTTGGAGTTTAATTCTTACAAGCCTCATGTGCGCTTCCGTTTCTCTGGCGGCCATCTTGTCGCTAGGAGAAATGTGTTCAATGTCACGAGGGGCCACATGGCGAACTTCCTAAAGAGCCCGGTTACATCTGTCTTTCCGAATACCATGTCGCCGACAGCTTGTCTCATTGTCGGATGCGAACGCTGCCACCTCAGCGAGGTTGTCGGTCATGTCTTTGTGTAGAAAACCCAAGGGCAAAATGGGCCAGTCCAAACACCATGTTTCCTTTTCACCTTTGGTTTCGACATCTTTTGACACCACGGAGTCACTGAGTCACTGAGTGTGCCGATACTGTCAGCGGACGCTGCATCTGTGGGCACTGCACAGGTCTTGGCCAAGCTGGCTCTCCATGCGGCGGTCTCTGCAGCGGCAGTGGCGGAAAGCGGAAAAAGTCACAAAACACACGAGTTCCTGTGTGCGTGCTTTCTGCACTGACACACACACACACACACATGTTACATGCCGCACGTTCCCGCTGACGTCACCTGCTGCATCTGGGATGAGTGATAGTTCGAAAGACTGCGCGCAAAGTGTCCCAAAGGCTCTGAGCTCATCTGAGCGCTCTAAGTCCTTCGAATCCTTTCACGAGCGAGAGTCTCAACCCGACACAGCGCAGCCCGGACCCGGTGATTTTTCTCCATCTTGAAATGCTGTGAGGGTTGTTTTGGTACGCCATGGCACAGGCCTTCAAGTCGTGCCTACGCCCGGATGCAACATCAACAGCGAAGCTTCATATGACCACCTGAAGACCACCTTCCACCGCGGATGAGCTCCTTCCACGTGTGGAAGTTGCTCAAAGAGCTCAAACTCCCTGGCGCCCTCTGAACCCTATAAACCCCTGCAAGCTCGAATGCCACCAAAAACCCTAAACCACCAAATTGCCAAACCCTGAACCTCTAAAGCCCAGACCGCGCAGTGCGGGTGGCGAAAGCCCACTATAAGGCCCTAGAAAGCCCTAGAAAGCCCTGAACCCTGGAAGCTACAAGCGAGCCTGAGGGAACTGCCGACCTGGAAGACTACTGAGAGGCCTACTTCGAATCCTTGGGCTCCAGATTGACCCTCCCCGGAACCCGAAACCCCATTATCATAGTACAACTATAGCACTCTAGTAACATCAATAGAGTAATATAGTATCACTATAGTGCTAGTCCTCTAACTCTTGCTTTGCTACAAATGCAGTCTGGGGGATCCTGCTGCTGTCCGCGCGCGCTTTGTGGCCGCTCTCCGTTTTCGTCTTCCTGTAGTACAGGCGCAGTACTGTGAGGCCCGCTCTGTTATAATTCGTGTTATGAAACTTATATGTGAACTTATCTTGTTGAACATAAGTATACTTATAAGTTAACTTATAAGTAAGCTTTTACGAAAAGTAACTTTTTGAGTTTTCTGAAATGCCGAAATCGCAACTGGGTTCCTGCTTCATCACTATTTTTGTTTTGTTTTTTACGAAGCCTGCCTTTTTTTGGCATCTTGTGGTGTATTTTCGCAGGCTTATTGAGCCAAAAGGGCAATAGGGCCTAAACCTCCAGTGCACACAAAATGGCAACATCGCTTTGAACTTCGAACTCGGCCTTTTGTCCGCATGGCCTGGATCGATGTGGAAAGTGCTGTGGCCTTCTGAGGCCGCCGATGACCTTTGTGAGCTGGGAGTTCACATGCTGCATGATGCCAGGCAGATCGTGCATGCTCGCGCAAAGACGTGAGCGTGCTGCTGGAGAAGGTCGGGGTCTGAGACAGGAAATACTTGGAACTTCAGGAGTTCTCCTGCGAGGCACTGCAAGACTTGCGCGACGAGTTGGTGCAAGAACTGCAGCAGCTGCGCCGTGACTCGAAGAAGGAACTCCTTGTTACGATGTTTATGGGAGATGCCATTGACGTATACCTGCTTCTGCCAGGATTTGCGTGAACTGTTCGAGAGCTCACTGCGCAAGGGGCCGTGCAAGCAGGAGGGTTTTGCACCAGTGGCTGTTGTTGGGGGGGGCTTTGAACTCTAAGAGCTTCACAGGACGAAGATCAGCAAAATGGCGATGTGGCTGTCACGCCACAAACTGCCAGCGTAAGGGACTCAAAATGGGGGCTTTTGTCAATAGGCGTGACGGCTCATGTGATTGCAGGTCACGCCACGGAAACGCCGCAGGGTGCAGCAGGAGTGGTGCCAGACCCTGGCAGCCTAGCTTCAATGAGAACTCCATGTCAGGATTGTCTGGAAACTCCAGAAGTTAGTGGCCGCCCCTGACTGGTCTCAGTGTTAAAACAATTCCGATTGTCTTCAGAGCACACCACTAGTGCCCACAGAGTGGGGGCGCCCCCCGCCCTCGCCCCCCGCTCCCCCCTCCCCGGCCAAATTGCCTTCTCCCCTGCCGAATTCTTGAAGGGGGGTAGGTGCACTTAATCAGCATTCAACATTACTTTGAAGCTAAGGATGCACAGATGGAAGTGGCGATGGCTCCAGCAAGTTGCGTGCCAAGATAAATTCTGTTCGGCCACGGGTCCTGCACAGCATTAGCGGCCCAGGCCTGACGGAGAGGCAACACCGACGCCGACGGCAGGCGGGGAACGAGCTACAACATGCTACAACATGCATCATGCTACGACTTCCCAATCGCACGATGCGCTGGACCAGGCAAAGGTGCATCCATACCGCCTGGATGTAGCTGGTGAGGAGGCAGGCAGCGATTGGGGGACAAGCTTGAAAACCCAACTCACTGTACCCAGACATCCCGGCGACACAATAAAGCGCGCTAGCTTAACCCAATTTTCTACACGTAATGTAAAGGAAAACCCTCTCAACAGAGTCAAGCCTCTCATAACAACGCTTATGAAATCTTCCAGGATGAGACGCCGAAGGATTCTGCGGCGCAAGAGAAGGGCGATCGCTGGCTCCTCCCCGATTTCCAGATAGGCGAGCTCCTCGGCTCTGGGGCATACGGCACAGTCTGCAAGGCCATGGACACCCGCAAAAAGCGGCCGGTGCCAGTGGCTATCAAGAAGATGGCCGACGTGTTCACTTGGAACCCTGCCGACGCCAAGCGAGCCCTGCGTGAGGTTGCCATCTTGAGCAAGCTGAAGCACGAGAACATCGTGAAACTCTGCAATGCGGTCGCTCCCTGCAGCACAAGTGCCTTCGAGGACATTTATATTGTCATGGAGGCTTGCGACTCTGATCTGGACAAGCTCTTCTGCTCGGGTGCAAATTTAAAGCTGCGCCAGATGAAGAAGCTTGCGTACACGTTGCTTTGTGGGGTGAAGTACCTTCACTCGGCATCAATCTGGCACCGTGATCTGAAACCGGCCAACTGCCTCTTAAACCAGACAAGGCCCCGCAACAACTGGTCTATCAAGATCTGTGACTTCGGCCTCAGTCGCCCAGATCCCAGGCGGCTACAAGGGACCTCACTGACCATGTGGTTACGAGGTTCTGGCGAGCCCCTGAGCTGGTTTTGTTGCAGAAGAACTACACCGAGGCCATTGACATGTGGTCGGCCGGTTGCATCTTTGCCGAGATCCTGGGCATGCGGAAGGGCGTGCAAATCTGCGAGCGGGGGCCGTTGTTCCACGGAGCTGTGTGCGCGCCGCTTTCCCCGGACCAACGCGAGTGTTGGCCATCCGTCGTGCCGGAGCAGCATGACCAGCTCAACATGATATTCGATATCCTGGGAACACCGGAACCAGAAGAGGTTGAGCAACTGGATGGGGATGCCAGGTCGTACGTTGAAAGCTTCGCAGAGCGCGAAGGAAAGGGCTTGGAGTTCCCCGGAGTCGACACGGAAGCCATGAAGCTGCTGCGGAGGCTGCTGCGGTTCGTTCCGCAAGAGCGCATCTGCGCGGCTGACGCAGTTCAATGCAAGTGGTTCGACTGTGTCCGCAAACGATCCATGGAAAGGCCTTCGCCAGAAAACATCAGTCTGGATTTCGAGAGCGAGCCAGAGATGGACGGATCTCGACTTCGAGAGATCTTCTTGAAGGAGATGAAGAAAATTCAATCCGGAAAAGCCGGACGCTTGACTTTGTCGCGTTGAGGCCACTGAGGCCTTATGGAACAGCACGTGCGCGCGAAACCGATTCTCGCATGGGAATGAAGCATCAATTGAGCCTCTCGGCCTCTCGGGGCTGGGGTTGAGTCTTCATGTTCTTGTTCAGCTGTAGTGACTGTAGTGCGCATATGTTCTCTTCAATCTATTTCTTCATGTTCTGGCCCTCTGGCTCGGCGAGTGGATATGAAGTGCCCCCGAATTGAACTTCTCGGAGTTGAAGTCGAGTGCACTCACCCCCCGCAAGCCAAATTCTTCAAGATCAATGTGGGATATATCACGTTGGATGTCGATTGAGTTTTCCTGTAGCGGGCCGCCCCACAGTGGTAGTGGTCGCGGGTTGGGTGAGGCTCTGCGCTGCGGGGTGTTAAGTGGTCGAGTGCTCAGGACTACAGTGACTGCACCCCCCGATGTTTCCCGTGCCAAGAGGAGATCGCTTTTTTGTTGGCGATTAACATGTTGTTCACTGGGCAGGAGGTAGTTGGCTCAATTTGGCCTCCATGTAATTGCAGAGCCCGTCCCCCAGGCGATGTTTTGGCCTTGAGCTCTTCTAACTTAAAGTATTTTCAGTTTGTGTGACCTTAGCTTTAACTGTACAGGGCAAGCCAGCGGTTTGTTGTCAGCGGGCGGTTGTCTTAGCCAGCAGAGGCGCGCATGGAGGGGTTTTGTCCTTAATCTTACAATCTTCAGGTCTAAGCATGGCTTAGACTCCTGACCCTAATATCTGGAGGTGCAAGTATTAAAACCCGAAGTTCTTAACCCCAAGATCGTGTGAGCGACTAGCCCTAAGACCTAAGATCGTAAGATTTAAATATCATCATAAAACCTCAGGACTTTAGGATTTAAACACGAAGTCTAAAGATGTTAATCTTAAATTACTTCCTTGGAATCCCTTAACTCTAAAACTTTCAAGCTGAAATACTTATGTAACTTATGCTAGTAAACTCTTGATCTTGATGTCTTAAAAATGAAATCTACAAGTCCTTAAGCCCCTAATCTTCATATTTTCAATAATAATCTACCAGACCCTTATGAAGCCTTGAACCCTCAAATTAATTTAGGTCCCACCACTAAACTCCAATTTTTAGGATTAACCCGAAAAAGTTATCGGTCGACACGTCTACGGCGCAAGTTTTGCAGGCCGAGCGCCACTTCTTGAAGGCTTCTTTGTTATGATCTAAAAACCTCTAAATATGAAGACCCAAAGCCTCGAGTTCTGAATCTTCAATAGAGTTTAGATACTAAAATCATGGATGTTTCTTCTCGGATCTCATTTCTGAGGCTTCGTTCCGAAGATTTTTAAACTTGACGCATGAAGGGTCAAGATTTTCTTTCGTGTTTCATTCAGAGAGACCATATTCTAGAGTGGGATACTTATGGAATCCCTAACCTGACAAATATCAAGATTTTTAGCTCCATCTTAAAAGCTCTTCACTCTAAAAATTGAAGACTTAAGTAAGCACCAATGCCCTAAGATTTTAAGGTTCAAATAACGAATCTCTCAGCTCTTGAGCCTTCATCTAAAGATATAAATATCAAAGCCCTAAGCTCTTAATTGTTCTGCTTCGTTTTGCTTCGGGTTGGTTTTCGGGTTTCACATTTCTAGTTCTTACTTGGTGCTTTTGGGAGCAGAAGCCTCTTGCACCTGAAGGGTTGGAAGATCATAAGATTGAAATATCAATCTGAAACATAGGGCTTTTGGATTTCAACACCAAGTCTAAAGATCGTAACCTTAAAGCCATAAGTCTTGTACATAAAGTTTTCAGCCCTCAATTCTAAAGTCTTGCTTTTACTATTTGAACACCGATATTCGAAGCCCTTAATCTTGAACCTTAAAGTTTAAGAATTTATATCCCCATAAAAAGCTACGGGCTCGACCCTATTTTCGTTTTTCGGCCGCCCTGTCGGATGCCCCGCCTCCTCTTCCGGTCAATTTGGCTGCTTGTGGGGGCCTTGCAGGGGGATCCGGAAAATTCCGGGTCCCCCGGACCCGAAAATTCCGGGAATTTTCGGGCCCCGAGTTTAGGGTTTAAGGGTTTTACGGTTTATGGTTTAGGGTTTCGGGGCTTAATAGAAATTGTATTTCTTGCTTTTGCTGTAATGGTTTGGGTTTTGTCGGGTGTGGTGGGGGCTGGGTGGTTTTGGGGTGCTGAGTGGCTGGGGCTGCGGCTGAGGGGCTGGGGCTGAAAGGCTAGAGTTTTGGGAGGTTTTGTTTTTTGGGCTGATCAG
>CAJNDS010000040.1:0-66979 GCA_905221605.1 Symbiodinium natans
CACGCACGCACGCACGCACGCACGCCCGCACGCACGCACGCCCGCACGCACGCACGCACGCACGCACGCACGCACGCACGCACGCACGCACGCACGCACGCACGCACGCACGCACGCACGCACGCACGCACGCACGCACGCACGCACGCACGCACGCACGCAAGCACGCACGCACGCACGCACGCACGCACGCACGCACGCACGCACGCACGCACGCACGCACGCACGCACGCACGCACGCACGCACGCACGCACGCACGCACGCACGCACGCACGCACGCACGCACGCACGCACGCACGCACGCAAGCACGCACGCACGCACGCACGCACGCACGCACGCACGCACGCACGCACGCACGCACGCACGCACGCACGCACGCACGCACGCACGCACGCACGCACGCACGCACGCACGCACGCACGCACGCACGCACGCACGCACGCACGCAAGCACGCACGCACGCACGCACGCACGCACGCACGCACGCACGCACGCACGCACGCACGCACGCACGCACGCACGCACGCACGCACGCACGCACGCACGCACGCACGCACGCACGCACGCACGCACGCACGCACGCACGCACGCAGGCACGCAGGCACGCACGCACGCACGCACGCACGCACGCACGCACGCACGCACGCACGCACGCACGCACGCACGCACGCACGCACGCACGCACGCACGCACGCACGCACGCACGCACGCACGCACGCACGAACGCACGCACGCACGCACGCACGCACGCACGCACGCACGCACGCACGCACGCACGCACGCACGCACGCACGCACGCACGCACGCACGCACGCACGCACGCACGCACGCACGCACGCACGCACGCACGCACGCACGCACGCACGCAAGCACGCACGCACGCACGCACGCACGCACGCACGCACGCACGCACGCACGCACGCACGCACGCACGCACGCACGCACGCACGCACGCACGCACGCACGCACGCACGCACGCACGCACGCACGCACGCACGCACGCACGCACGCACGAACGCACGCACGCACGCACGCACGCACGCACGCACGCACGCACGCACGCACGCACGCACGCACGCACGCACGCACGCACGCACGCACGCACGCACGCACGCACGCACGCACGCACGCACGCACGCACGCACGCACGCACGCAAACAACACACACACACACACTGCACAACAGCAGACAGCGGCCGACACTAACATCCCGCCCCGAAAAGTTTGACCTCTTAACTAGGCCCAGTGGCGAGGCGGTATGTCGTGTAACCCCATCAGGAGAGGTGCAAAAGGCGTGCTAGGGCTAGGGCAGAGCATCCAACCCCAAGACCCTGTAAGGTGTATCTTGAGGGTCTAGAGTCTAGATTCCAAGGGCTTGGAGATGCTTGGAGTTCGTCGACGATCTGCCTGTTCAGATGTGTGTTGGGGAAAGGGCAACGTAGAGAAAGTTCTCGAAGTTTGTTTTTGTGAGTGATTGCATCGAATTGAAGTATCGCCTCGCCTTCAGAAGTCTTGTTGACCGACATATGAAGCACTTTCATCAAAGCTTGGGGGCGGATCAGTTGCACCATCGCGGCACAAACGACTCAACGTCCACGTATGTCGAAGTTGAAACTTGAGCCGACGGGGTGTTGTTGGCATGACGGGCGCGTCGCTTGACGCCAGTTCGAAAGTTCGATGCACATTCCGCCTTGCGGAATTTGAATGTGTGCAAGCAGCAGAATAGAAACGCTTCCAGCGCACAATGAATGCTCGTCAGGGCATCACGAACTGCTTGTTGCGTGATGCTTTCCAGCGTTTAAGGTTTAAAGTTCAGTTTGCCAGTCAGCAGAACAGCAAGACACGGACAGGATCAGTATTGCCACCAGTGCAGCCATGCCCCGGGCGCGACGACATAAGAGCTATTCAAGACAACTTGGGTAAACTAGGCCCCTAAGCCCTAAGCCATTCTGAATGTTCACACTCGGACAATTATTGCAAGCAAAGCTGAAAAGATGTAGCAATGACCTATCGCTATCGCAGGGGGCAGCAGTGGCGCCAGCTGACGACTACAAAAGTTTACTAAAAACTTGGTGGTAGTCGCAGTCCTGTAGTGCTGAATTCCCGCCCAGTGCTGCCATGTCGCTTCCAAAGTTCAAGGTGCCTGCCCGTGACCATTTCGGAAACGACGTTGTCTCATGTTGTCTCCATGTCCACTGGTGCAGGTGGTACTGGTCGGCGATCAATCCGTGGGTAAAACTGCTGTAGTAGTGTGCCTTTCTCAGACTAGCTGGTGGAGTACATGCCACATGCCCTGCATGACTCTGCGTCGGCTTCATGCGCCAACGCTGGAAGAAATGCCGACGTGCTGAGGCGATATCTGAAAAACACGTTCGAAGAGAAGGCCACCGAAGGGGCTAAGAACAGTGTTGATGGCAAGACAGAAAACTTGTAGCAGCCTGACAGGCAGAGGCAACCATCGGCATGGACTTTCAAACAAAAACTGTGCAGCTGCTGAGTGGCAGCCACATCCTGAGGAAAACTAAGCCGCAATTTACTTCAGCCTGTGACTCTGCTGACGAAGCTTCAGGGTATATCATGCTAGTGACTGCTAGTGCATCGAGGTACACGTGCGTATCTGAGATCTGCCTGTCCTTAGTACTTATAAGTTTTGAGCTTAACGGCGCCAGGCTTCGTTTCTGAAGTTTGGTTCTTCAGCGGATGTCATGCGTGGAAACCGATTCAGCACCATTGATTCAATATTGAATTGGCTCCGCCCCACTTCAAAACATACGTGCGCGGACGACTGCAAATACGACCCAGCGCACTCGAGTTTCCACGAATACAACAGCCAACAGCTCATCAAGTCCAGAACCCTTCAACTTCAAATCTACAGTTGCCTCAACGCACTTCATCTGTGAAGCCGGACGTCTCCTGTATACCCGGAACGACCTTCTTGCAAGCGACGGACTTGGTGGCAGCACGACTCAAACCCAAAGCAGACGATTGACAAGACGACTGCCCCCTCTCACGGCAGCTTCGCCGAAGCAAAGCTCAAGAGTAAATCCACGGAAGGGTCCGCGGAAGTCGAGTTCCCATTGTAATGGCCCAAATGTCTTCGCAGAAGGTGCGCGGAAGCCCGCAGGCGGAAGTTCATTTTTTCCAAAGGATATTTTAAGGAAAAGTTTGCCGCTCACTTTTGTTAGCTTTGCATTCTGCCTTTCGACAGTTATTAGTGCAAAGTCCATGAAGCTTTGAACGTGCGAGCGCATCGACCCTTGAATCTGGGTTGAAATTCAAGCCACAGCACTTCCCCCCACCAAAGGTGGTCAGTTCTGCCCATCAATTTTTCACTAACTCACGTCATTTTGCAACGACCTTTCTGATACGAAGCCTTCGTATCGACCCGCAACTGGGTAAGCTATCTGTTGCATCTTGTTGCATTTATCCCGTTGCTGTGGTCCTTTGCTACATTGGTGTATCCATCGTAGATCAACCATTCGGCCAGGAATCATTTATTCACTATCATTGTATGCCCAAATTGTAGACCCCAAGGCCAGATTCGTCTTCAGCTTTGGGACACGGCGGGCCAGGCCGATGTGCACGGTGCCCACATTTGGTCATTTTGGTCATCAAGCTGACCCCCAACGCTTCTGCGCAGTGAACTCTAGTCAAAGTTCTCCTTGAGTGCTCCCGAAAGCTGCATAAGCCGCCCTGCCTCTGGGAATCGGACTAATGTTACGAAGTGTCCCGCATCATGTTTTATAAAACATTAGCTACACGGAGTTTGCTTCCGGTTTTTTGGCAGCTTTTTGTCGAACTCGCGGACTGCCCTTGAGGAGCGGTTCCGCAGCTTGGTCAATGGATACATCCGGGATGCCGCTGCGGCTGTTGTGTGGCCAGCGACTAAGATGAGATTGAGCACGAGATTGAGCACGAGTCGCGAATCTTGCCACCGTTCGATGACCAAGTTACGACGTGACCAGCCGCCAATCTTTCGAGAGCACCACCCAATGGATCGAGGACCGCTTGTTTGCGCATTCCTCAATATGTAAGACTACGGCAGATGATATCAAGAATTACCCCATGTCTCCGCACAGCCACGTCTGCCGCAGCCAGAAGCCAACAGAATCAAAGACATTGTGCTCGTGCGTTGATCAGAGTTTTCGTCGTCGGTTGCTTTTAAAGTTGCAGGGCAGAAGGAATTGTAGGACATTGTAGGAGACATCTGGAGGCATCGGGTGCAGGTAGCAGAGCTCGTTCGGTTCTTGTGGTCGGAGAGGCTGTGGACGAAACTTTGTATAGGTCCAATCTTGGATCTGCATGCGTCCTGCTGCGGTATTTTCATCGGAGCGCGATGAGGCGGCCCACCCTGACGCCAATCCTCGAGAATCTCGAATGCCGATAGGGCTTGCATTTATATTGTGCAACTAGCAACGAACAAAAGTTTTTTGTGTTCAGAATCTGAGCACATCTCGGCCATGAGTTATTGTGCAGGAAGTGCGCCAGTCTCGTGGCGATGATGTCCTCGTTTATCTGGTGGGCAACAAGGCTCCAAAATCTGGCAGATAGCGCTCCTGAGAGTGCTGAAGTGATCTGAAGCGATCTGGGGCTATGTGGGGCCGAGATGAGAGGAAGTCATCTCATGACGATGCTATGGCAGGTCGACCTCGCAGAAGATCGTGCCGCTCCCAGCCCAATCAGTGATCGGTATGTACATTGCAGTAAGAAGTCTGCAGCCGGAATGTGGTTCGTGGTTGCATTGCATCATGCTGGTAGAGAGTTGGTGAGGCGGATTGGAGATCAGACGTGCAGGAATCCTGCCAAACGCCAAGGTCAGGTCTCGCGTGCAGAAGGCGAGTCCAAGGCAGCAGAGGCCACTTGCTGTATGGGGCAGACGTGATGACTCGTGATGACTCGATGGTTGCTATTTGCGAAATTGTGTTTGAAACAATGCTTCTCAACTTGCCTACAGTGAGGTCAAGGGACGATTTGCTGAAACCAGCGCGCGGTCAGGAGAGAATGTTCCCTGCTAAGGATGCTCGTGCCACGTATCGCTTGGTTTGCAATTTGCAACTTGGTGCAGGTCCGGTGCGTTTTTTTTTTCTGCATTGCTTGTCAAGGTCCAAGAGCTCTTCAAGCAGCTTGGAGAGGCGGCAGCGGGATATCGCGACTCCTGAATGGCTTGGGGCTAGCGACTAGCCACTGATGGAGATCCTTTGAACTTCAATATGCCATACGATGCACACACACATACATACATACATATATATATATATATATATATTCATACATATATATATACACATGTATCTATGTGTGTATGCTTAGAAGGCAAAGTGTAGTTGAATTTGCTGACTATGTTCAACAATACCAGACACCCCCCCATGCTGGATAGTAGGCTTAAGTGCCGTGGGTAGATCTTTCCCACACGCACCCGGGCTACTCGAAGACAATGCCAGACATGTGGTACGTTCTGTGTTCACGAGTGTCGGCTTGCTTTGGAAGCAGATGCTCATTTCCCCAAGTGGCCTTATGGCCTACATAGGGCAATGTCCATGGAGGCCCTGGCACAACGTGGTGATGTCGGCAGAGTGCTGAGTTGTCAGCACGAGGTTTTTGATACTCAGCTGTGTCTACACGTAAGGAGGGACCGTGAACCAAGCCAAGGACCCTTCCACATCTACGGGTTCTGTAAACATATGCTCACCGATCCTGTACGGATTCTGTAAGCATATGCTAACCGTAAATCTTGCCAATCCTGAACATGAGACCTGCAGGAGAAACTCCAGCTTGGTGGGTCGTGGGCTTAGTCTGAATCTGATCCATGTACGAAGGCGCGCGCGCGCACACGCGCGCGCGCGCGCGACGAAGAATGAGGACACCCCGCGACAAAGCAAGGTGGTGCGAAGTGCCTATGAGCCCTGAACAGTTTTTTGCGATGAATGCGAACACTTGCGATTTCTTGCATGCGCGTGCCCGAGCCCCATGTATCGCCCTCCCCGCCTCTGATGAGATTGGACCCTCCTGCCTCGCTGCCGGAACACCGCCAGTGGTTGCTGTGCAGTGCTGGCGTGTTCTATGCACGTTGATTCTTGCAGGCAAGAGCATGCCGAGAAAAAGAACAAGGCGCGCATGACATGCCCTTTGGCAATTTCATTTGCCCCCGGCCATAGCATCTCCTGCACATGTCGCATCTGTAATGCAATGAAAGCCGGATATGGGCTCCCGGCAGTATGTTTTCAGTCGTGGTTCACCATCATTCCAAATTTCTGTCCTGCGGAGGCCTGTGCATGTTGACATCGCCTCCCATCCCCAAAATGGCCGCGAGCTAGGTTCCGAGCCGTGTGTCGCAAAAGGCCATAAGGTGAATATGAGATACTACGAGTCTCAGGTCTGAAGGCGGTCTTGCTTGGGGACTTTGCCTTGAGATCTTTGAGCCGCTACGCAGTACCCCCGGAACACATGCTGGCGGTACAGATGCCCTTCATGTGATAATTCGTGCAGCTTCTAGCCGATTCTAGCCGCGTGGCCCATCTCCTGTGGGCATCAGATGGCACCAAAGAAGAAGATCGGCAAAAAAGGCTTGTCATGATGTGTCATGAGGTCATGCTTCTCGAGTCTAGTCCGGTCTTGACCGCACGTTGTCGCAGGCCAACTCTGTCAAAATTTGCTATGTGCAAACGTCACTGCCCTCAGCAGCAAAATCAACATAGGCCTTGCTTTCTAAGCCGACCCCACATGCTTTCTGAGATGCTATCAGGCCTGCTTGCGGGCAACCCTTTTCGCCTCTCGTTGTCATAGGGAGACACTTCACGAACAAGACTGCCAAGCTACAGGGGCTATGCAAGTACCGGTGTCGGCGACCAGTGGCAGCCTGTACGCCCGCTGCGGCCAGGAAACAGTCATTGGGCATAGCAAGCAACACAGCGCCCAGCAACGCGTGAGCTATTTGACCTCATATGGTCGTAATTATGAGTCGAGTCAAACAGCGGAGAGTAAAGTCTACCGGCATACCAAAAAATGTCACAGAGGCTGGGTCTATTGACCTCCGGCCTAATGTGGGCACGCTTGTGCTGTGCCTGTCGATGCTTGTGGGATTGCGCACCAGAACAAGCCCGATCAGGCACGTGCATGAATTCACTTGAAACACAGCGTGATGCTTGTCGATCGTGAAGTAAGCAAAAAAAACGAAAAATGGCTGCATCAGGAATCATTTACAAGGCGCTAAGTAGGCATATTATGCAATTGCAATTACAAGACCAACTCCAATCACACTCCAGGAGCCTTGCTGTGATGCCGGAATTTCAAAGTGCAGCTCTTGATAAAGTTGCATCCCAAGCCTTCGATGATCTCTGTTCACCACACCACTAAGTAGCAGCAGGAAGAGCGCCACAAGTCTGTCGCCATTGTGGCGCTGAAGATTTGGCAGCGTTTGGCGCCAGCTCTTGAAACACACAGGCTTCTGTGCCATGCACAGGTCGGGGAAAACCACAACTGACCCGGCACTTTTTCTAAGTCCGCGAGGCCTATCCGTCTGAGAACGGCGTCCAGGCAAGCTTGGTGGCAAAGAGGAAGGGCGCGCCTTTGTAGGCGCGCTCTGCACATCTGGAGCAGAAATCCGAGAACCAGTAGCACTCAGTAGCACTCAGCATGCAAGGCCAGCGCGGCAATGTGCAGAACTGCAGGAGCTCGCATGTTGCAAAGTATACAAGCTCCGCAACTGTCCGCAACAGTAACTCATCCTGACAATTCTTCCTAGCGATCAAGCTGCCGGCTACAAACCTTCCGCGTCTTCGCACAGAACTTGTACTTCAGATGTCGTGACTTGACATGACCCCACAGTGCCGTCTTGACGATTGAAAAGAGTTGCTCTTTTCAGTAAACGACGAGAGCGGACCGAGGCCGCTCAAGCGACTTCTTGGGGGGTCATTCTTTAGGAGTTTGCCGGGCGAAAAGGGGGGGGGGGACGCCATGGGACGCCATGGGACGCCATCAACTGAGTAGCTGCCTGTGCAGAGACAGGTGACAGCCTACAATGCGAAATGGGGGATCCCGGTGTGGTCCGCTGCTTCAGTGCTTCTGAGCTTTTGATCATGGCACAAATATGAGGGTGATCAAGAGGAGCACGTGCTCCAAGCAGTGCATGTGTAGCTAGTGTATGGATAGTGTATGGACTCCGGAGGTGCTGGACAAGTGTTTGAATGGGGTGGATGCTGGGGCTCGTTGATGTTCCTTGGGACCTTCTGTCAATTTGCTGAACACAAGCAGGCAAAATGAGTCCCGTGGTGCCAGTGGCACCCGGCGACTTCTACTTCGTAGAGTGGCTTGACATGCTGAGATGCTTGGCTGGCGGAGCAGGAGTTGGACAGCTACAACACCCAAAAGGCGTCGATGCATAACTAGGTGCTATGTCTGCGAGTTATGCGAGTCAGCTGCAGATGTTCGTCAAGATGTTCGCCAAAGTGAAAGCCAAGAACTGATTGCCGGCAATGCGGAACATCATAGCATTGGAGGTCGCAAATGGGTACATTTTCGTGCTGGGGTGCTGCGAAACTCCAAGCTGTTGGGGTAATTGTGCGAACCAGACTCAGACTTGCCGGCAAGACTCCGACTCAAACTCCGACTGCCTCCCTTTGTCACATGAGCATTTATAGTTTGCATTCCGCGTCAAACGACAGAAAGCCACTCTGCACTAAAGTGCGAGTCAGGAGGCTAAATGCAAGCGTGAGCATGACAATCCAGTCGTGGGCTGCTCGCAGCCTCTGCGCTATACAGAGCTGCGCAGTACATCTGCACATTGTTGTTTGCCGATTAAGTCAGACAAACAGTAACCTTGGTGAAACAAGAACTGTCTCAACGACAGGTAATGCAGGTTTGTGAAATCGACATGTCATTCTAGGGAAGTGCTTCTACATAGGTCAGGCCTGTAGCATCTAGCATATACAAGTGCTTGGTGAGGATGAAAGGAATACAGAGGATCTATAAAGACTCCATGGTGTCACACATGTGTTTTTGATGGCCTTCATGCGGGAGTGCTGGCCGCGGAAGCCGCCAGAAGCCTGGCAAGCGATGCAGCAGCACAACATAGCAGAACCAAGGAAGAATAAGGAAGGGCCATATGAGCCATGCTCTGTTTTCATTGCGGTGCATGGCTCGGTGCACAAGGTTCCGCCGCCAAAGCTTCAGATTGGTGGGTGCCAGCGCCCCATGCCCTGCAGTGTTCCGCCATATGGCACGAAACAATCGTATTCAGCACACTGCTCCACATCTTGAAGTGCCGTTGCTCTGGCTGTTAGTCCTTCTGAGTCTCTACCATGAGGAGACGCTAGAGCAGTCGCTGCAGAAAGTGCTCGCCACTTAGCCCCAGCGCTGTTTATCATTTGCCTTCTAGCCAAAGCTTCTGAGGGCCTCGATCCTGGCAACATCCGAGCTGCTTGCTTGTAGCATTGCAGTCCCATTGTCCTGAAACAAGGCCTGGGCTCCTGGCTCCAAATGCAGCGCCCAGCGATGTCGGCAGCTTAGATGGCTTGGATATTTATGACTTCTTCCGCTTTTGTTTGCGCATGTTTGAGTGCGACGGTGCGACGCTACCACGTGGCCAATGCTTGTGCTCGTGTTGCAGGTGCTGGCAGGATCTTTACACCGAGTCAGCGATGAGGACTCTAGCTTCTCGCAGCGCATGCCACGAGCCGCGACAGTAGACACAACGATCGAGATCTATTTCTGCCAATTTCTGCGGTGCGGATGGATTTCAATCAACTTGCTTGTTCAGGAACCTCCCCTCCAACCGTCGCATCTGTTTCGCCACCACTCGTCTCCTGTTGATTTCTCAGTTGCAAGCTCCTGTACATGATCAAACCGTCCGGCATGGATTTTGTCCTGGCAAGGCTGAGTTGGCGTCCCTAGCATCTGGGCAGGCACTCGCACGTGCTCACCTTGCGCCGGGTTAGACTCGGGGTGCATGCCGCAAAGCTTGTTTACAAGCTCGTGCGAGGCGCTGCAAAAGCAGCAAACCCCAGAACACAAGGCAAGGTCTCAAACTCTGCAGTAAAGCGATGTAAAGCGGCTCCTGGGGCAAAGCCGCCCACCAAAGGCGTGGCTTGTTTTCCTTTTCGTGCTCCTCGACGCGTCGAAGAGCCCGTAGCTGAGCTACACAATTCTTGCGACCTTTGTGAGAGGCAGCATAGTTTGATCTTCGCAGTTTTTGTGTTGAGGCATTGCTGTCAGCCATGCTGCGGTTCACGGTGGGCATCTTACACAGATCTTGAGAGGGATGCGTGCATGCACATGGAAGCTTGGAAGAACATGAGTGCTCAGGCCGAATGTGTGCGCCACTGGTCATCGCGTGGAAGAATGCCCTGTCAATAGGTGCTGCTTGCAGTTTAATTTGTAAACGCTCGGATCACCATGGTTATAGCCCCCACTTAGCTCCGAAACACGCTGGAATCGGCATGAGTAGGTGGGGTGTCGAGGCCATTAGTTCCAAAGCACATCGGCAGGTTTGGGCTTAGCGCTGGCATTGGGCCGCGATGGATTGCCTGGGTTCCGAAATTGCCTGGCCATGCGGCGGGGATTCCAGGCCAGGTGTGCTGTGAGGGGTCGTGCAGTCAAACGATGCGAAACTTGCTGACACGTCTCAAGCAATAATTGGTGCCAGCGGATGCCAACGGCCGCTTGCATGCAAAGATTTGTTGTGAGTCCAGCTTCTCGTTCGATGTTTTGCAATGGCGATACGAGATGGCATGAGGGGAACATAGGGGAAGATTCATAGATGCAATGCTGAGAAGCCGATACTGTAGCAGCAGCGCTCAGACTTTGCACATTGACGCCCAAGAGCCATGGCAACTTTCGAAGCGCAGCGGCGTGCCCGGCTGGACGAGCTAAAGGTCGACAAGGAAGAGATTTCCAAGTCGATGTGGGAACCGCTGCCAACAGTTCACCCCAGCTGCCTGCGGGTAGCCATCTACAATACCCTGGCAGACTCTATGTCTGATGATGGCTTCTTGGTGAAGCCCATTCTGGCTGATTGGCCTGCCGACAAGGACATGGTCCCAACCAAGGAAGGGGAGAACGTTCACTTCCGCGACCTGCTTGCTGAGATGATGAGTTCCAAAGGCGACCTCGAGGCTCTGCAACGATGCCAGGCGAAGTACAACATTCCCGTGTCGCAGGTGCGACCAAGCTGCCGCAATATGTGAATTAGCGTAGGGTTTTGCATGGTTTTGCGGCACTTTTGGGGGCCGGAAGGTTTCTGCAACTTTGCAACCTCGCGACCGCTTAGACTTAGACAGTTTTAAATACACCTGCGCCTTCGGAAGGAGAACACCCACGCAACTGTTGACTGGGAAGCGCGCCGCTCCCAAATGATGTGTTTCCTGGAATGCTTCAGTCCAGATATCATGGTATTTACCGAGCCACGCATGAATCAGTGCAGCTTATTTGACTTATTGTCCATGTTTGGGGTATGTGATGTATTTCGGGATGGCCTTCGCGGGCCTTCAGCTCCTGGGGGTCTGCTAGGCCAGTGAAAGTGGGCATGTTCATAGGGTGTTCCGTTGTAGGCTCTTGCAATTGCTTTGCCGGGCCACAGACGCAAACCTGGTGTGAGGAAGTTGACCACTACGCGGAATTCGTGTCCTCTTTGCGGGGCCTGGGCAACTTCACCGAAATCAAGAATCTCCTGAAGAGAAACTGTATGCTGACAAAATCTGGCAAACATACGCAGCATACAGCAGCATGATCGCGTGTGCTTCAGGTTATGTCTCGCAGCTGCCGACCGCTTCTGCATCTTCCCCGTATAGACCGGCCCACCTGGACAGCTTCAGCGACAAAACTCCTGAAAAGGCGAGACTCTTCCAACAGGAATGGGAATCTCGTGGCAGCCAGCCTGCCAAGCAAACATGCGCATGTGGTTGCACAGGATTTTTGCACATCAGTGTTCAACTCACACATATTGCAGTAGCTTTGCTTATGTGGTTCGAAGCACGTGCGTGGTGGGTTGGGGAAGCTGGCGTGAATTTCGCGCAGTGGAGCTAATGGCCCACAACGATAAGCAGGCGAGCAGGGGCCGCGGCGAAACTTGCAACACTCTTGCAACTGAGGTTATGCTTTCCTGCCGCATCTGGGGTCGGTATCAATGCATGTCCACATGCAGACCACTGGGTTGGACAAACGGATTCTGGAAGCCGCTCGCAAGTCCGGAGAGCCTGACTTGGTGGAGAAGATAACAGATCCCAGGAAGGGGCTGTTGTCACGCCGCTTGATTCAGCTTAGCCACAGAACATATTGCTGTCGGGTGGGTTTGGCTGCCAGCACTGGCTGAGAAGCCTGCCTGTTTGGAGGAAATTGGTACCAGCTCATCCAGCCCGGTACATCCAAAATGCTACTGGAGAATGCTGGAGTTGAGGACTGCTTGAGCTTGCCGTCGCTTGTTTGTACTAGTTTGTGCTCTGCTGTGTTTCTCGGACCGGTGCGAGTAGGCATCCATAGGCTTCCTCTCAGCGTGCTGTTCGACTCTGTTTTTTGGGCCGGAATGGCTGGGACATCCGTTAACATCCGCTCAGACTTTGGACATGCCAGGATGCTGCGAGCTTGGATGACATGGGCGTGGCCGTTTTCTGGAAGGACCGGCGGCTTCTGGCCACAGAGCTCCGGACACAACCATATCCAGGCGGGCAAAACACTGATAAACTATGCCACCACTAGAGGGGGCTGCCACGACTCATGTGTCAGCCTGCAAGACATCAAAAGTCTTGGAATTCCTTGTCCAGGTGGTGGAAAGGGCTTCGTTCAGGTGAAGTTGCGCAGCTGATCTCAGCTGCAGCGCTTTGAGATCGTTTGGGAATCTGTAGTGCGCTGTAATGGCTTCACTTGCTTAGCGGATCACTCTGTCTCGTGAGTGTCAAGGTTGCAAGACCGCAAGGATCCAGAAAAGTCCGTGGTCGTGATGGGCACTCATCTGAGCCCCTCGTCGTGAGAACGAGGGATGGGTAGCGAATGTTAGCGGTTAGCGCATCGTGTTGTCAAGCATCTTGCAGCCACTCTCCATGCGCAGGATTGAAGAACTGAAGAACAATCAAGAAACAACGGCAGCAGCACAACAGCAAGTCTGATCACGTTCACCCGTGCTCAGGCTCTGGCGATACGCCAAAAGATGAAGATGAGCGGTTGCAGTGCGAGCTTCTGTGCGAAGGCCCCCAGCCTGGCCTGAGCATGCCTGAGAATGGCCCTGCCATAAGCCTGCCCCCTTTTTCCTCGAGCCTGACCACTGTCCAGAGTCTGGGCCGCGGGGTCGAAACATGACGGAGGCCTCCAGCATTAAATGATTAAATTCCTAGGTGCCTTCAGGATGATTGCCCTAAACCCTGCTTCTCGGAGATCGATGGGAAAGGGGCCGTCTATACCATCAGGCCATGACGGAACACCATGTGCATGGCATGATGAATGCAACCGCCTTTGGGCGCAGGATTCTTCAACCTATATGCCTTTCATACATCAACCTTGTTTCTGAACCCATGTGCGACAGGCGCGACAGGTATGAAACACGGCCACAATGTTGCCCTACGCTTCAGTGTAACTGTCGTCATGGCTTCTCAATTTGTACGTTTTCCTTGGCATCGCTATCTCTCCTCATAGTTTTGGCACGCGCAAGAATAGCAAAACCTTCTGGGCCGGCTGCCCGACTGCCAATTTTCTGCGGTCAGGTGGCTTGATCCCAGAGATTCATCAGCTTCGAGCTTCTGGGGAGAACTTGGTTGTTTGCATGGATGCAAACTCAGATCCGAGCTTCAAGGCGGCCACGAGCCCCTCTACGTGTTGGAAGGAGCTGCGCCAAGCTGTTGGCAATTCCGTTTGGGATGGGTTCTTCACTCCCGACGGCAACTTTCTGGATCAAAGTGATCAAGGGCTAGAGCAGCCAGTGACGACGAACAAGGTCCGGGGTCCGCAGTCGGCTCAGGCAAAAAAGATCGGCAATCACGCTTACTACCTCATTGATCACATCTTCTACAGCCCCGGCAGCTTCGGTCATCACGATCACGCGAAGCAGCCCGCGTTTAGATCTTGCGTGTCTCCAATTATGACCCGAGCCCACTCACGTGTTTTGGAAGGTGGGGATGATAGGGGTGGTGGCAGACATAGAAGCTCATGGAAAAGGACAGTAGGGGACCTTGCAGGATTGAAGGGCGAGACCAAAAACTGCAGAAGCGCTACATAGGGCAGCCTTTGCAAACCTGCAGAAGACTTGCTGAGCGGCTTGTTTCGTATGTTTTGTGGAAGCTACAGCAGCTACAGTGCAGCTAAAGACCAGCTAAGGTGTACAAGCCCATGCAGTTCAGGAGCGCTGAGGATGCACTGCAAAAGGTCTTGCCTTCGCTCAAAGATCCATCTGACCACTACCCAGTTATCGTCGACCTGGGTTGGGCCAAATAGCGATGCGAGGTCACTTGTGCTGCGGAGGGAGAAAAAGGATGAAACCGGTGGATGCATTTGTCTCCGTCCTCGGTTTAGGAAAAAACTGGCCGCCGCCACGAAACTTTGGCGTTTCAGGGGTTCAGAAATACTCGGAGCCAAGATTCAGAGATGTGCTAGTCAGCACCCATGTCAGAAACGGTCGATATTTGTCTAGCCAGGTTGCACAAACTACCGATCACAAATCTTCATTTAAACGCGATGAGCTGCCCTATGTTCCCGGATCAGCAATCCCCCTTCTTTGCCCCCTTCGTTTGCCAATCATTGCATAGTCTCCGAACACTGACAAATTCGGAATCAGGAATCGTTTTCGAATTTCCCAATCTGGCCGCAACCAAACAAGGACACCGCAGGAGCCCTGAAGCAAAAACGATTATAACCAAACTTTGGCGTTGCTACGGACTGCGGAAGCGCAGGTGCTGCCCATTGCGGCGGCATTTGGCTTCGCCCAACTCTGTGCCATGAAGGTTGGAGTCGTTTGTGACTATGGGCATACACACCCACGAGGGCTGTCCGTGTCCCTGAAATGTTCCAAGCTACATCATCTACATTTCGGAATACCTGTACCTTTGTATCGTTGCCAGCTGCGATGGTCTCAGGCGCTGCGGTTTTATGATGCCGGGAGTTTGAAGGTGATCGCGCAGGCACGACACATTGCATTACTGGCTGCAGTGACGCCATGTCATCGACAGTTCATCGCATGAGCGCGTCGAAGCTTCCGCGTTTCCGTTTCAAGGTCAACTTGCCACTAACAGCTCTGCTCTCATGGCTGCTGCTTGATCGACGCACCCTGACATGGAAAGTGATGCTGTTGGATGTTGCCTTTGGCGATGTCAATGTGATTTTCCTCCGTGCTTGCAGTGTAGTGCTATACATGCTGCTCAAAAAACGAGGTTACTCCGTGAAGAAGTGGCTTGCAGTGGCCTGCACCTCAAGATGCTTACTGTCGGAGTCGTTCGCTGCACCGGCTGCATGGCGGGAGGGGGGGGGGGGGGAGTGTTTGTGTTGGTTTATTCTTGATTGTCAACAGCTTCGTGGCGTTATTCGTCCGTGGGCGACAGGAGGACACCTCCTCGCCCTCCTTGGAGTGAGGGAAATCAAGTGCAGGTATCGTTGCATTCCCAAGGTAGAGAGCGGGGCAGCCTGACGCACAAACATGGTCTTATTCTGTGGAAGGTGTGCACATGGGCCACATGTATGCATCAAAGAGCCGGTGCCCAGCTCCATAACCCAGCGCACTATAGAAACTGTAGGGGCAACCATCCAGCAAACCTTTGTTGCCTGCATCCTTGCATCAGGTGTATGAATAGCGATGCGTCGCATTTTCTCAGCATAAGCCGCAAGGGATGACCGAGCCTCCACCGCATGATTTGACACGCTATGCGAGTGAGCCCGGCGACTACAGGGAGCTCGCACCCGCTTCAACCAGCCCTCGAACGAACTCGTCTCAATGATCGCGTTGAGAAAAAGCTCCGCCCGAGCTCCAGCCAGGAAAGGCTAAAACAAGAGCTCCCGCGCACACAATGAGATGACCTCACACCGGACAGTGCTGCAATACAGCATCGCTCTTGTATGATCTGCGAGGCTCTCGGTTCGGGGGTTTAGCTTTAAGTGTTTGGTTGAAGGGTTTGGCATCAACCCGTTAATTCTTTCAGGGCCTTATGCTGGTGACCAACATCGCATTCCTCCAGGCGTGGACATGGAAACATGGACGGCCTAGGATCAAGCGCAAGCACGATTGATGGAAAATCAGTGTTTTTTCTTCTCCTCTCTAGCTTCCGCCCTCTCGCCCCTGTCTTTTCCATGCTTGTGTGTCTCTGTGTCCCTCTCCCTCTGCCTCTTCCTCTTCTTCCTCTTCTTCTCTCGATCCTCATTTCTATTCTTTCCCAGTCGCTTGCCAGGTCCGGATGCTGGTGCTTCAACCATCAAGCTTGGTGCCAAGCTATACCATGAGGTGTTCCCGTGACGACATTCTACACAGCAAGCACAGGCTGCAGGGAAGCATTCTGCGAGGAGTTGCCTTTCAGGACAAAGCTTGATGGTTTTGGAGCTGTCACTTGTGGCTGTTGGCAGCCTCCCACCCGCAACAGCCCCCAAACCACGACGGCTGTTGGCACTTCTGTGTTGAGGCCCGGAGAGACCAATTCCACGACAAACAACAGTCATGAGGATTGGGCCCCGCCACACGCGCCTTCCTCCCCCCCATGTCTTCGTCGCGTTCCCTTATGTTTTTCTTTCTTCCCGTGTTGTCCGCTGTGCAACTGTGCTTGTGCCCGCCCGGCCCTGCACCTCAAGTGTGATCCCAGAGAGCGAAGTCGAGTGCAATTTCTGCTGTCACTTTCTTCCTAATTTTTGTTTAGGCACAACTCCGGAAATCTCAAAACACAATAATCCAAGAATTCAAACTTAGTCCCCGGACACTCTCCCAGAAGACTTTGGATTCTTGGGTTTTGGTATGTTTGGATGTTCTTGACAATTCGAGGTTGGTGCGTTGTGTGTGTGTGTGTGCGTGCGCGAGCTCATTCATGTACACATATTTCTCAACGGGCCATTGCAAGATCATCAGGGTTCGATGTGGCGATGACCAAGCCACAGCGGTTGTTTATTGTGTGGCCCGCTTGCGTTCAAGGCCTCTGCAGTTGTCTACGCAAGTGTTGTGCCAATCCCTGTTGTTTCCGCAGGATAGCGCCGAAAGTGCTGGGCATGTTCTACTTCTTGTCTTTCGCCTGCATATAAGACATGTGTGGATGTTCGCAGACGAGCTACGAGCAATACGAGCATAAGCCCTTAGATCCCCACGAAAGGTGGGAAAGACCTATTCAAGAAATTTCCTGCTCGTCTTCTCTCAATGCGGGCCAAAGAGTCCCTGAGGTTAGGAATTGCAATTTCCTGCTCTGCGCCTTCCTTACATCCATGACGAGACAGGGACAAGCAGTTGCTTGTTGAGTGCGCCCTTCCTTACATCCATGACGAGACAGGGACAAGCATTTGCTTGTTGAGTGCGCATGCGTTGCCTCTTAAATTCGATCTGCCCGGCCGCATCAGCTGCGAGGCATCCATATTTGCGGAGAAGTTCTTAAAGAAGTGGCCTGAAGAGCGTCGCTCTCAGTTTCCGGTCGCGTGCTTACATCAGATGCGAGCTTGGGCAAAGCATGTGTTCCGCAGGCCCTTTTACATCCTCAAAACGAACCTCATGATAGGGGAGCTGATGCTCGCGGTGCTGGGTGTGGTCAACAATTTCTCGAACGAGGCAGATTGCTGTGTCGCCGCTGTCGGCAGATAGATTATCAGGGATTCGTATCGCACGATCATGTTCGGCCAGCAGGGAAAAGACGAAGCCCGTGTCAATCTAGCAAGAATGGATTGAGAAGAAGGGAGTCACTTTAGGAAGGCGTGCACAGTGGAGGAACCCGCCAAACTTCAGTGACACTTAGCCGTGTCAATGGTTGCTTTCGGTAGCAAGGTTTGCAATGGCATTCAGGCAAATGGAGGCCACCTGCCAGCCTCCGCACTCACAGTAAAAAAAAGAGAGCGATGGTAGGCAAACCTGAGACAAGAGAATCGGCTATCGAGCAAGTGGCGCAAGGCGTTCGGTAGCAAACTCCAATCACCAGCGGAGTGATGGACAGCCCTCCCGTGCACGAGTGGTTGGTTAAAGTTAGCACCGGAGAAACACGATATGTACGACCCAAGGCCCAAGGCAGCCATGAGGTTGGAGTCACGGCGAAGATGGGCTAGCCTAGGAAGCTCTTCTCGTACAAGTATCTTCTCGTTCGACCTTACACCTTGCCGCACTGCCCATGCAGACTTAAAGTTCTCGGTGATGAGATGTGTTGTGAGTATGTTTTTCACGCGTGGATGTCAGGAGAGCACCGACAAAAACAGCGACTCGTGCTCCTGGGACCAGCAGCACGCCTGGTCAACGAATCCATCGACAAAAGCGCGAGTTGTAGTGTTCATATTGCAAACAAGTTGTTACACACGAGGTTCAACGACTGGAAGAGACAGCTGCCGGTTGTTCTCGTATGGTGCCTGTCCAAGCACTGAGATGGAAAGGGGTTTGACATGTTTTGACAGAGCCGCGCCCCATGGGAAGTGACGTGCTGATGCGAAATGCTGCATGAAAATCGGAAATGTGCGCCTCAGCACGTTCAGGCTTCTTCACGGATGGATTGCGGGCCTACTGGTGAAGAGATGTTCAGCGCTGGTGAAGAATGTGTCAAGTTCTCGGCCACGGGAAGTGATCGAGTGGACTGGATAGAGCTCGAAAACATAGCCGTATATCTAGCCGAATCTAGCCGTCAGCCGAGTTGCTGCTGAATTCAGAACATGCTTGGTTTGACTGTTGTGACGGCATGAGACGGACCCTGGCCTTGCAACACTTCGCACAAGCAACGACTTTGCGACCTTGTGCTACCGCAAGGTCGCACATTCTGTCAACTCTCGCAACGCCTGGAGCCCAGAGGCCAGCTGCCCACATCCGATGCCTCACAACCCGCCATGGAGGTACGGGTACGCGCTGCTTACACACGCGCTACCCTTCTCTTGGCAGCAAGCTGAGCTCGGGCTGGCCTCACATTTCTGCTGCATGTTCGGTGCGGCACATTCAGCACGACAAGACAAACCGTAAGTACACTCACCGCGCACGTTGCGCGCTTCAAGCTGTCCAGTCTTGCAGGGGGACTCGGGCCGGGCGGGAGTGTTTTGCCGATCTGGTATGCTAGGCCAGTCACACAGGCCGGTGTGCTGGTGCTGTTGGCTGCGCTCCTCTCAGAAAGCTGTAGTGTTGTCTTCCGGCACTTTGCCAAGACTGTTTGTCCTTCAGTATCTTCAAGATTGGCACTTCGCCAAGATTTGGGGCCTCATGTAGTTAGTGCTTGTGAAGGACTCCGGCAGCGAATTGTAAGGCATGTTGGCGGTTTCTTTGTGCTGGTGTGAGCTGGATGCACCATTCGGTTTCGTTGACACAAATGAAGCAGGCGGAGTGCGTGTCAGTACCATCAGGGGAACTCTTACAGCCAGTTCATCCTCCCAGACAACCTGGGGTGTTAGTGCGAAGCTTTCCACGGGGCGGAGCTGACATGAAACGTGAGGTGCTGAACTTTGCTTCAACAAGTGACGAGCGCACCCAGAAGGACAAGGACGAAACCAACCACCATAGTGCTCCGGGACAGCTTCTTTCTAACTCGCTGAAGGAGTCTAGACAGAAGCGGGTCCAAGCCTCAGCTTTCATCCCCATGAGTTGTCCGTTTTCGTGAGAATCATCACTGTGGCAGCATGCAGCATCAAAACTCTTGCCAGTTGTCGTCGCAGCCGAAAAAAGCTAACCCCATCGAAGGCCAGCTACTCACAGCCGATACTTCAGAACCCTCAGAACGTCCCTTGGTTCTCGCGATAGCTCATGCCGCGCAAGCCGCAGCGCAGCACCACCAATGCAGAGCGCAGCGACGAGGCAGAGTCTGAAACAACAGCTGAGCTGTGTGTTGCCTGTGTCGGCAGTTGCAGATAGCTGCAGGCTAGAGCACTCGCGACAACTGTTGCTGAATCTCGAGATTGAAGAACCAAGGGAGAATTCGGGGTATGTGGGTATGGCTCCTTCAGGGGCGTGGGGGAGGGGGAGGCGGGCGGATGGCTTTTGAGCTTTTCAAGGGAATGTCAAACTATTGGGTTCGGGTTAGAGCCGAAACATGTACCAAAGTGACTGTTATTGCAAAGAGAAAGGGATAGGGTATGTCGAGCGCAGGCAGACGACCTGAAAATCAGTGCAGCTAGATAGTTGTGACTTGACCTCTCTGCAGTACAGTGCCTGCAAGGATATCCTTCGCCAGCGTCGGCGGCCGCATGCCATGATTCAAAGGCATGGACGTGAACATGTGTAGTCTTTTGTCTCTTGACCCAGCAGCAGTAGGCGGGAACGATCCGGGAATGACCGACTGACAATAATTGACCGCCAGAGTCTTTGTAGCTGAGGATGGAGGCCGTGCAGACGGCAGATTTTGTCATGCTTCTTCTATCATGGCATCTTTGGATTCTGGCACTGATCTGGTTTCTTGGCTTTGCCGAGCTGGTCCCCAAGCAGGGCTTGCTCGCTGGCATAGAGGATGGCTCCGTCGTCCTCCTTTCATGCGGACAGCTTTGCGGGTCACTCTCCAGGTGCATTGCATGGTGTTCATTAGAATGTAAGCCGAAAATCGCTGTTAGTTAAGATAGTCAAGAAATCCTGTGCTGAAAAACTGAGATGTGAAGTTCTAGTATCGGGGCCTGCCGAGCGCGGGTGAAAAGGTGCTGTTAGGCTTCCCTCGCTTTGAGAGGCTTCGTGCAATCATTCTGTTTGGGGGACCCTGTTGTAACACGCCAAATGTCGGAGTGGCAAAACAAGCAAGCACAACTGGGTTTGGGCGGTGCCCGGAACAAAGCCTTTCCAGTCCAAACAAGACGGAGTACATGCGAGAGACAGCGCCATCAAGGGCGAGGGGGTAGTTGGAAGGGGAAGAAAGTCACGCAGCAAGTGACCTGTTGGCTAGGGGGGGGGAACCAATCCAGCCAAAACAGTGCCAAATAAAGGGGTGCAATCTGCGCAGCGGGTGTTGGCGGGATTAGAGGTGGGGTGCCCGCTTTGTGCTGCCGCAAGACCTACGAGTATGCATGACATATGACATACATAGGACTAGATATCAAATCATGAGTAGTTGCGTATTCTATATATACATATGACTCGCCCTCCTTTCCTTGCTGCTTCATGCATCTTATTTGTTTCCTCTCTATCTGTCTCTCTCCGCTTCTTTGATGGTATTCTTTCTTCTTTACCTGCGCGCGCATAAGCTATCAGACCACTTAACAGGCACAGTTGCAAATGCCCATGCCCTTGTCTCTACGCATGCCATGCTGTGCGGCATTGCCCTGCCAATTCAGTAAGCCTTTTTGCAAAAACTAAGGTCCCCGCCCGCGCTCATGCCCTCTTGAATCTGCATAGCGATTGTATTCCTGTCATGCCTATCTAGTGAGCACCTTGTATACTATGTCCAGTGGCCCCAAATAATCCGTACATGTCCTTTGGCAGCAGATCGGCACCGAATGGCGAGTGGCCGGCCTGGCGGAAGCCCTGGTACTTGGCTTGGGTCGTAGTGCTGGCAATCCTGGCCTTTGGCTTTGTGCAGGCGCAGAACCTGTCTTCGCAAGGTTTTGTAAGATGCATGAGCGTGTGGTCGTAGGTTCAGCTCAAGCATGTCTGCGATACACTGCGGTTGTGTCATCCATTTTTGTGCAGTATACGGCAAAGGTGCCCCACCCACTACCTTGTAGAAGTTTCCGGGCTTTTGTTTTCATTTCTTGCTGCTGATCGTGTGCAACTTGGTGAGCAGACCTCGGCGCTGGTGGTGGGTGCCCTCTGCGGACTTCTGGCTGCAGCTATGGCCTGGGCCTGCCCCGCTGGGCCTGCGGGGCACACGCCGGAGCCAAAGGCAGGCTTGCAAAATTGCAATGCACAAAAAGAAAGGAAGAAAAGGAACATAAAGGAACAGCGCATCTCAAAGCATGGCCGGAGAGTAAGTTCCAGGGCCCAGATGCTGTCCTTGGACGTGGGCTTGTCATCCTGGATGGGATGGCTGGCGTTCTGCTTGCCGTGTGGCAGGCCAGAAAGGCCGTTCGGCTTGTTGATTCCATGATGGTTGTTATTCAGATTTGATCACCATTTTGAAGATTCGACTGTGCGAAGCTGTGTGAGACCAGTCCTATGGCACCGCGGGGCACCGTACTTTGCCCTGAACAGTGGTCCACGCCCTCGCACAGCAGAAAACTAAACACGGGCCGAGCCACTACGCAGGACCAGACATGAAGACTTTGGCAAGCTGCCGTAGCTGCTGTGAAATGCTGCAGTTGACTGCGGTCCAAGCAAAGAATAAAGAAATAAATTGTGGCCCAATCTACAACTCTGCTCTAATCATGAGAGCGTTCTGGTTGGCTCGCGGGCAAGACTTGCTAAGCTAAGAATAGCAAGAAAATGCGACCAGCACTTTCATGGCCGAGGGTAAGTAGCATCGGGCTGCGCTGCTTGTGAGCCTCCGCTGAGAGAGCCGTTCGCTCCCTGGTTGGAGCTGTTGCAGGACATGCCTCGTTTGGCTTCCCAGGTTCCATCTGCCAGGGTGTGTGTGTGTGTGTGTGGGTCGCGTGTCCTGCAAGACCTGCCAGTGATTTTCTCGCATCTTTGATCTGCCTGCACTTGCCGTGGCTGTTTTCGCAAGTGCACGTTTGGCTTGGGGATTGTACGTGTTCGGTCGGGGTCCGATTGCTCATGGTTGCTCTTTGTTGGTCCGTCTGACTGTGGTTTTGGGCATCACCTCGGTCAAATCAAGGAGGCAAGTTGCAGCCCTTTCATCCAGAACCGACAGCATAAGCATTCGTCTCAGAAGTGCGTGTCAACATCGTTGCGAGAGTCCAAGCTAAATCATCTCTCGTTTCTTCTCGCATTGCGACAGTGTGACATGTTGAACGTACGATTTTGCTGTGTGGCACAGATTGTTGTATTTCACTTGGCTCCTGAAGCCTGTCAATTTCAGTTGCGGCGACGTGCTAAGCCGGTTACAGTTTCCTAGGGCAGCAAGATGTTGCAAGGTGAGTTGGCATTCTGGAGTGGAGATGCTAGCAGTGTCCATCACTGCTCTGCTCTCAAGCTGCACTAGTGCTTCGAGCTTAAAACCTTCTGCAGCGACCGTAACCAGCAACTTGTACAGAGATAAATGAAGCAGGGTTTATATTTCTCTTATTGGTGAGTGTATAGAAGGTTCCTTTTTAATATTGGTGAGTGTATATACCTGGTGTCCTTTTGGGGGGACAAGAAATATAAACCCTGCTTCAAATCATTTTTCATAGGTTTGCCCTCTGCGCACGACGCCTGACATTTGCTACCAACCAGCGCATGTCTACATGTCCTGTCATGCCTTTAGAAATCTAACAACCCCGACGGACGAGCAGCAAAAGTTGACGGAACGCTGTGCCAGGCCTTTGCTGATGTTTTCGCTGGGGCTGCTATTGTCGTCCCACGGATCACTGTGGCTGAGCAGAAAGGTGAAGCTTCAGAAACGCTTATTGCCGCCACTTACAAGTACGTCCGTCTGGACCGTCCCCTTGTGCAAAGTAAAAGGCATGATCATGATCTTGAAGTTAAGGCTGACATCCGTGCCAACGGTGATGCTGCACCTGGCTGTGGCGGCTGCAAGTTCTGTGCCTTGTTTCTTGATTCGCTGTGGAAGCGTTTGTCGGTTGCATTGCACATGTAACTCGTGAAAACAGATGCGCTGGCATTTGGAGCTGAACTGAGGCCTCGCTGAATGATTGGACAGCGGTTGCGATGCTCATGGTTATCTTGCTGGCCCATCTGGCTCTCTACTTGCCACTTCCGCTCAGAGATCCCGAAGCTTTGGCTTTTGATTTGAGAGGTGAATTGCATACCTGTCTTACCTGTCCTGGGTCGATGTCTGCGGTGACATAGTAGATGGCGGGACGCAGCATAATCTCATTTGTTTTCAAGTCGACAGTCAATTGTCAAGTTCCAGTCTGAGAAGGCATGGTCGGTTTAAAGCACCTTGGGCAAGCTTGAAGGAAGTAAACCCTGGGATGTAAGTCCAGCTTTGACAGGACAGCAACCCCTTCTACACTTCTTTGCGACGGGGAGGACAGAAGTTTGCAGCCTGGCTGCTGTGCAACATGTGCCGAGAGAGCCAGCAAAACGCTACTTAAAGTTCGCAGCGCCTTCTGCGATGACTTCATGTCATGCACCCGCAGCAAACAAAATTCGCCATGTAAGCAGTACTAGCAGACTGGTGGTGCGTGTGGTACATGTAGTGCTAGTAAGGCTAGTACTTAGTCTCAGCAGCAGCAGGTGCAGGAGTAGGAGAAGTGGGTAGTAGCAGTCGTTGTCGTAGTGGTAGTGGTGCTGGTGGTATACAGTGGTAGTGGCAGTGGGTAGTGGTAGTAGTAGTGGTAGTAGTAGTAGTAGTAGTAGTAGTAGTAGTAGAAGAAGTATAGTAGTCATAGTCGTAGTCGTCGTAGTAGTAGAGTAGCAGAGCGATAGCCTCTTCAGAAGCTAAATTTTCGACCGCAAGACGCAAATTTTACGAAGCCTGAATACAAAAACACCCAAACGAGAACGCGTTTTTGGAGAAAGACACACAAAGCAGCAAAATCTCGTTTCAGAAAAAGGGGTCTGTGACCCCCCCCCCCCAGCCCCCGCATGCTGAAGTTTACCACGCCTGCCAGTGTTTTCGACATCGTAAAGAAAAGCATTCCGCCCGTTACGAAGGCGTGACCTGTAGTACTACCAAGAAAAGTAGTAAGAAAAGTAGTAGGTGCAGCGCCCTCACCCCCAATCCACACGCTCTTCAGGCACGCTTTCTGGCACAACCTGTGTCTGGTTTCGGCCATGGGCTTACTGCTGTGTCTTTGCTTGAGAACTGGTTGAGTCGTACAAACTGTCAGCGTGCCCAGGTGAAGAGAACTCTTGAGATTGCCTTGGACGCGATGGATGGATTGCATAAGTTTAGTTTGGGTACCTGGCATCCAACCGCCTGGAGCATCTCCATGACCACATATACCCATGAAACATCGGTTCCCGGTGCATGTTTGCTATATTCCGGAGACCGAAGAAAGAGATGCGATGCGTTCGATACATCTTGCAGATCTTGCATCATTCTCCCACTTTGCATGGCGACATCTCGCAATGTCATCTTCGTTATCAATTTGATCTTACTTGTTTGTCTTTTCTATCATGTGTCTGCTTACCGGCGTTATCCAGCTTTCCTCTCGTCTATGTCTGACATGAATCGGTGTACACTTGTTTTGATTCATACGTGCTATGCGGCTGTGCCAAAGCGTCTATGCATGAAAAAGGCTGATCTCTGTCGACTAGGGGTGGCTGCAGCCCATGGCGAGTCCAGCTGTTCTCGCTTCTGGCTCCTGACAGGAGACGTGCGCCCACAATCAATTACACGATCACACAATCACACACTCAAACGCTCACACACTCACACACTCACACGCCCACACGCTCACACACACGTGCATCCACTCTGAAATACACATGCTGCCTTGTCGCCAGCAAACATTATTGCAGGTTCTGATTAAATCAATCCCCCCCTCCCAAACAACTTGGTAACGGGCAAGTATTGAAGCGTTTGGGACTCCGTGAACCAAGTTTGGGAAAACTTGTTTGGGAGGCGGGGTCAAACTTGTTTGCGGCTGGACGGCCTCTTTTGGGCTTCTTCTGGGCCTCCTTCATGTAAGCAAAGCCTTCAAGACGTCAGGTCTCAACAAATCATAACATATTACAATTTGTATAACAGACAAGGAGCTTTGTGCTGAGGTTGAAGGCTTTAGGTTTCGGATCTTGGGGCTGTAGTCTTTAGCCCTCAAGGTTTCAAAGCTTCACTCTGGAGCTTCCGAGCCACTTTTCAATGTTATTAGTCTCAACCTTGAAGTACTGGAGATCTTGGGTCTGTAGCCTGCAAATCCTGAAAAGCGTCATTTCTTGAAGCTTTCAAGGTTCATAAAGGTTGAGAGCTTTGAATGCAACCTTGAAGGTCGGCGGCGTTAAGTTTCGGATCTTATACTGGGGCGGGGCGAGGGGAGGGGGAAGCGAAGTGATTTTTTCATTCCGAACTAGTGTAGTATTGAACGTCGGCAAAATTTCGCTCAATAACGAACAACACATTATTGAGTTTCGACAATCGCTCTATTGCGAATCAGTCAGACCTCAACATAAATCATTAAGCTTCAAGTAACCTCTAGTACTAGATGATGCTATGAAACAGCAAGTGTGGAACAATGTGCAGCAACGATGCTCGTTGCATATTCCGTTTCATCACCTTTGCAGGCACACCTGGACCTGGATGGCCAATCCAGGAATGTTGCAGGATGACCAGCTTCTTTGGCACTGGTCATCTTCTTGGCCCAAATACTCTTAGTAACACACGCACACACACACACACACACACACGCACGCACGCACGCACGCACGCACGCACGCACGCACGCACGCACGCACGCACGCACGCACGATCGCACGATCGCACGATCGCACGATCGCACGGTCGCGCACGATCACGCACACGCATGCAGACAGCGTGCGGTCACGCACGTACGAATGACGCGCGCAGACTGTGCGCGGCTCGCGCACGCATGCACACACGCACGCTAGCCGGACATGGAAGGCGTGTGTTTGTAAAGCAGGATGCCGATATGCGTAGGCGGAGTGGTGTGTCTGCCAGGGGTCTCTCTGCTCGCCTCCGATGTTTCCTCATGCGCCAAATGCTCGTAACTCGTGCGTCGTTGAAGTGCTGGTGCCTCCCGTAGTTCAGGTGCCGGCGGCCTTTTGGATTTCCCAAAAAATTCTTGTGACTCTCGGGTGTCCCTTAGAGTCGCTCCTGTGTCCCTTGACGTGCGACTGGCATGGGGTTCCAGAAAGCTGCCTCGCCTTGTCTACACCTTTATCTTGCTGCAGTCACCCGTGGGGTTGCCAGGCTTGTGGCAGCGTCGGTCAAGTTCTTTGATGGGAGTCTCCGGTATGTCTGAACGAATTCTGTGTTAGTATATATATATATATATTTTTTCAAATTTTGATTGTGTATATACATGTTGAACGTCGTCTTCCTTCATTCGTTGAACTTCGCCATCCTTGGGCTGTGGCCTCCCTGCGAAGTGCATCGCACCTTGTCTCCTCACCGCTCGCACCCGGGGAGACGGGTCGGGCCTTGCCGGTGTGGCGGTCTTCTTTCT
Source organism: Symbiodinium natans (assembly GCA_905221605.1). NCBI lineage: Eukaryota > Dinophyceae > Suessiales > Symbiodiniaceae > Symbiodinium > Symbiodinium natans. The sequence continues at coordinate 27,222 of CAJNDS010000040.1, forward strand.
TGTCTGTGCTCTTGCTTTGTTGAACATGCACAACTTGCGACCGACGCGTGGACTTCAGAGGCTGAGCTCCAAAGCTAAGCTGTTGGGGCACCCTGTCGGCTCAAGAGACATGTTGAAAGATTCAACTTGAATTCAGTGGCCACGGCCGTGTGCTTTGATGCCAGAGACAGCTTGACCGAAGCTGAATGCTTGACCGCGATGCATCAACTCTGGGTGTGCGAGTGCGGCTTTCGCAACCGTGACTCCAATGATGTGTGTGGTGGCTTTGGCAAGCTGGGCTGCAAGAAGCCTCGACCACAGAACGACCTCCCAGCAACTTCGCAGCTAGATGTTCATGAGGAGGCGCTCGCAAGTCCAGCGCAGCAAGTGCTAGCAGATTCGCCTCCAGATGACTTGGAGCTAAAGCTACTGAGCCTCCTGCAGAAGGAACCACGGAAAGAGTCTCCAATGGAGTGGCTGAAGCCTGCCGAGGCGGCCGAGGCGACCGAGACGGCCGATTCCCAGCCCGAGCACTCCCAAAGTGCGCAAAGTGCACAGCAAAGTGCACAGCAAAGTGCACAGAATCAGGAGATGCAGGACTGGACTTGCCATTGTGGATTTCGGAATCGTGGGTCTAATGCGACCTGCGGCGGCACCGGTCATCTTGGCTGCGGTTTCCCACGACCCCGTGGCGCTGGCACATCCCCACAGCGGGATGGCAACGTTTCTGACATATCATTCGAGGAGAGAGATGCTGGAAGCATGACGTCTGAAGGTTACGGCGGATCTGCAAATCCCTTGATGCAGCCAGGCGTTTGGCTTTGCACGTGCGGGTTCCGCAATCGCGCAGCGAACTGGCGCTGCGGTGGTGATGGTGATAAAGGGTGTGGAGCTGCCAGACCAGAGAAGCATGTACAAGCTTCTGCTATGGCCAAAGAGGAACTGGAGAAAGTCTTTGGCTCGGGACCCTCGGCTGTCGGCATCACTTGTGCAAGACGCATGTTGCCCTGCGAAAGTCCCTTCGAGTCACTAAGGATCCCAGTCTTCTTCTGCCCTGCATGGTGGAGCCTGGGTTTGTGGCAGCCTCTCTGCTCCATTGTTGGGAATGGTTAGGATGTTGATCTTCGTCGTTACATATCGTTACCCTCTTCAATTCTGACTCTGACGTATTCTCATCGTTGTATTCTCATCCTTGTCATTGTCGGTCTCGCAAGTGTTTATGACGACTGTGCTGCAAATCCTCCAAAGATCTCCAGACCCTCAACCACAAGCCTCGGTCCAATGGTCCAACATGCAGCGAGTCATGCTTTGTCTGATTTTTCCAACTCCAAGCGGAAGAGTGGAAGAGTCAAGGCTCCGATTCGGCAGAGGCTTGAATCAACAACTTAAGTGCTGATGAGACCGAGCATGAACCTCGATAAACGAGACCTGTCCACACCGAACATTACCGTACCCTTGCGCAGTAGGCCCTCCAGCCGTGTTGGTGTGGAGCATGTAGGGTGACATATGGTGACATGTCTTTCTAAGTCCCACTCCGGTGATGGGCATCCCGCCAGGCTGTGGGTGGAGAAACCAGGCACCCGGGTACTTCAAGATCCGACAGCAACCTTGCAACTACCTGTTTGCGCGCACGCTTTCTGCATACAGTGTCCCAGCTTCACTGGGGATGTATCTGGCTACTTGCAGGCCGGCAACGACGTGTGCGGGGGTGTTGGGCGCTTGGGGTGCAAAGCACCGCGAACCGAACGTGCGGAGGATGTGCCTGCACTGTCTGCATCAGTGCGTTGCGTTTTGGTGGCATTGTTTTCGTGTTTGTTGCTGTGGTTCTCTACAGCAGACTTAAGCTATTCTGGCAGCACAGCTGCCACAGCTGTCCCCAGTTGTTAGGAAGCACTAGAAACTGAATTGTCAAATTTGCGGTTTCAGCAGTGTTCCAGCTGTTGGAAGCCTCACTACAGAGGCAAGAGGGAATGAACGACTGGATAGAGCCAAAGAAAGGGCTGCGCTCCCCTCCCCTGCCCCGAGGTGGGCACATGCGCATCAGCATGCAATGCCTGCGTTTTTAACACTGCAAGTGGGGCGTGGAGGCTGCGAAATGGCGTCAGTGTATTTATTTGGAGGGGCAAAGCAAGTTTTGCCGGGCATTCGGGGCTAAGCTTTGAAATTTGCAGGCTTGGTTTTGGAGGTCGAACACGAGACAAGCAGAGGAAAAAGCCAAACACACACACACACACAGACAAACACAGCACAGCACAAACAACACAACAAGAAGCGCACACGAATGTTGCCACCTTGTGTCGCTTCAGCGGAACATTGTTGTGGGGTCCAGCTTTGCATTGCATGTTTCAGGAGCTTGCGCCAGCGCCAGTGCAGGAGAAATGGCGACTTGGCCTATTGTGCCACATGAGCATGTATTGTGGAGTGCACTCAGTACGCGTCGGAGCTCCTCCCACATTAGTATACGTGGGATACTCGTGTCAAGCCCACCAGGTGCATCTGAGTTGCACCTCATGCCACAAAACTATGGCCTACCATGCCTACCTGCAACGCATCTTCTGTGTTCCCATTGTTCCGTGCTTCTCTGTTGGCCGGTCTGGTGTCCAGCTCGGGCCCAGGCACATTCGCAACTAACCAGCCGAGTTTTCTTTGCTGGGCAGTTAAGGTTAGTTAAAGCTCCCTGTAAGGCCTCGCGCCTCCGTGAGTCGGTCGGCCTTGCCTTGACAACACACGTGCAACGGCTTGTCAATTTTCCGTTGCACGTGCCGAAAAGCCGTGTGGGCTGAGCCTTTTCGTTTTTTTACCTTTTGAAAACTCGCCATCGCCGCTGATACACCTGCTCTGTTAGACAAAAGTTAGTTATGCTTTGCAATCGTCATAGTGCGTCACAACTCTGCATACATGCTCACACGAATGATTGCAAACCGGGTTGTTGCTACAAGCGCTGACTTGCCATGCGTTTTCACCATTCCATGTTTCCATGCTGACCAGCCAGCAGTATTTGTCGGCATCACGTGGCGCCACGTTCACCGTGAACGGACCGAACAGACTCTCAAGTTCAATCCGCCCTGAATTCTGCTTGTAGCTTCTGGTTGGAAGCCACAGCTTGAAACTTTTCCAAGACATGGTGAACCTGTGCATGGTCGTCGTCGCAGACAGTGGTCACGGTGTGTTGTCTTGCCGGCATCCGCAATTGCAATCCATGGCATGCAATGGCCACCAATTAGTTGTTGTAGCGTGGCATACAGGACTGCACCGGTTGTGACCAGGACTTGTGCGGCATGTGGAGTGGAGAACGAAGCCAGCCGAGTAACATCCTGTTCATCTTGCGAAGCACCGCGACGCCTGAAAGGTGTGGTCAAGTCAATAGGAGCGCTTGCGGGGGAGCGGGGGGCCTTGAGATTGGTGCTGGCGATTTCATGATGCAAGTGGGTTGTGAGTATCGGATGCACGTGGAATTGAAGTGCATGGTCGCCGATGAAGTGACGTTCATGGCAGAAATGCCTTTGAAAAAGGAGTCGACTACGGGTTCATTTCCTGCGCAGAAACAGCTGCTGCTTTTGGACGTGATGTGTCTCCCGGCCAAATCAATAATCATACAGGTACCAGGTACCGAGTGATAGCAGCACAGACCATTCAGAGCATTCCTCAGTGCTAATTAACCATGCTGTTAAGAAGTATGTTTGTAGTCGATGATTACTTGTTGTGAGTCGTGTAAGCTGCTGTTCTGCCGTGTCAGCTGGTCGTGTTTACCGCCAGCTGCATCATCAGGTATGTTAGCAAGCAAGTCCTTGACGGAGCTTTTCGCAAAGGCTAGGGCAGCTGAGTCCAATGTCCCAATGCTGGAGTTTCAGATGACAGCTTGCAGGCACGAGCGCGAGCAGTGGAGTGTCAGTGATCGGCTCAGCGTCAAGTGCAAAGCAACAACGAAGATGCTTGTGGTACTGTGCCGTAGTATCTCTAGTCAAAGTTGCACCAAGCCCCGAAAAGACCTCGGCCCTATCAGGACTTTCTAGTCTGGGGACCCCACTGCCCTTCAACCTGCTTCACAAGACCACCTGAGACGCTGTGAGGATCCCTGAGCCAACTTGAAGAAACCAAACTCATGCTGCTGCCTTCATGACCCCCCCAGATTCCACACTCTTAAGCTTCGTGCAGGACAAGGACAGTATTGTTTGGAATTTGAAGAGGGATGCTGGAATTCCGCCCCCAAGACCCAAGACAACATTTGTGCCGGCTTTCGCGGCCACTCTGCTGCAGCCAATCAGGTGACGTTCATCGTGTGCTTAAACGAGAGCGGGCAGCCGAACGCGAGCAAAGTGCTGCCGTCCGAGGGCAGTAGCGAATACGAGGAGCAATGCTGCAGGGCCGCATGTCGTGTTACATGGCACATGGGTTAAAGAAGGATGGTCATCCGCTACTTCCAACCTTGAGGCCCGACCCCTGCAGTACTGCACATCATCTCATGAGTTCAGTTGGGTTCTGGACCCTCGTATCATTCCGAGTACGTACCACTGGGAAATCCTTTTGAGCTAGTCTCTGTTCTTATTCTACTCAAGACTTTGCCGATGTACGCAGTGTAAGACCACCGTGCACACATCACAAGTGCACTCTGCGCAGAGCATGCGCTGGTGGGAGCGCGAATGCATCCCAAAGCTACGAAACCGAGGAGCGAGCACGATGTCCAAGCCCAAGTTGGGCACGCGGATCGTGCCCGCGTGACTGAGCGGGTGCACACACCCGCAGAACGGACGCCACGAAGCGAACCTGTCCAAGTGCCTGCCCAGCAGGAAGGAAAACGATGAGTCAAAAATCCATGTACACATGGCGGGGCCTGGGCGCAAGATCGGCTGGGTCCCGACATGGGACACACCTGGACGAGAGCCTTGCACGCTCGCACAGACCTATTCCTCTTGAGTATCTTTACGTACCCTAGGAACATTAGGACTCCATATTGTCTCCACACATCTTGGGGAAGGACATGATGCCGCCAGGGTGTGCCAGAACTATTATCATGATTCCAAAGCATGTTTCTATTTACGCAACATGTCTTTCGTCTTCATCCGCCCTCATGAACGTCGCGGCAGATGCTGCAGCATCTCTGTTTGTGGGTGCTGCTTTCTTTGCCGCAGGACGTGGAGTTTCAAGGCACTGTGAAGTATATGTCGGAAGAGAAGGGTTATGGCTTCATCGAGTGCCAGGAGCACCTGCAAAGCCCGAATGTACATCATGCATAAATAAGTAAATGAATAAATATCTTAAAACACAGAAATCGATGTATACATAAATATTTTTCTACTTTTAGTTATAATATATATATATATATATATTATAATATATATATATGTCTACATATATATATATATATACATATTGTTGCAAGATGCGGAGGCTTGTGGAGTGGCTGGCGTCTGACGTATCTCCCAAACCTGTTTAGATCACACCGTGGCTTGCTGCTTCTTTGTCGAGAAGTCACACAGGAGACCTTGGACCTCTTCGGCTGTGATGTGTACGCTGACCTTCCATTGCTGAGTGAGTGCTCATTGGGCCAGCCGGTGACCTTTGGTATAAGGCTCCAAGACCGCAGTTAATCTGAGATCATGAACCGAGCAGTGTTCGTTGCTTCTGAGATGCTGCTTGCCGGCGGAAAGGCTTGGACAGATTGGCGGGCGCCCACAGGTCCGCAAGCTTTCTCTGGCTGGCCCACCACCTGAGAATTTGCCAGCTCGGTGGCTAAAGTCAGATGGCAGGGGTTTGAGTATGCCTCAGGTTGGGGGTTGGTTTAGAAGGGAGGGCTCATTTTTTAGGCAAGTGCCCCTGCACGCTCTAAGTGGAAATGTGCAATCTGAGGCAAGCTGCTGTTCTTTGGGCCAGGAGTTGGTCTCCTCGGCCTGGACAGGGTCAGTTCTGCTGCTGGGCGAAGGCAAAGGCCTCAATTGCGCAGCTGGCTCTTCAATCGTGGCCTTTGCTGGACTTCTTTCTTTTCTCCCCCAATTTCAGAGCGCAGCTTGAAGAGCAGCTTCAGGTGACTTCACATTTGCTGCTGCTGCGGCCACTATCCACACAGAGTCAAAGCTGGATGCCACTGTAGTGTCTCTTGAATTCGTAAATGGCTTCGTGCAAGTTGCAGCCTGCGCCATGACTGGATTGTAGACGCGACCCTTTTGTCGTACCAGGCTGGCAGAGGATCTTTGGCAGGAACGCTTCCCGAATCACCACGACATTGTGGAAGCGCTGAGGGAGCTGGGACACACGGTTCGCTTCGGAGTGGACGCGCGGCAGGCGCGCGTCATTATGATTATAAGAAGGCTGGTTCGGTACAGCCCCGCAGACAGGTGAATTGCGCAAACTACTCCATGATTGTCTTCAATTTCCCAGCAGTATCAGCGCAAGAACAGCGTGATGATGGCGGAAAGCTGTCTGCCAGTGGAGAGCTGGCATTTTCATTCCTGATGAATGCCAAGGCTGGGCAGCGACCAGACAGCATGAGACAAAGTAGCACTTGTGTGTAGGCAGTACTTTGGCAGGCTTCTGCAGACATCGGGACGCTTTTGGTCCTTGGTTTGTGGGGCCGCTGCGATGGTGGTTCCGATGCCCGACTCTATGGGCAGGCACACCGGGACGGGTGGGACTTCTCAAGCAGATGGAGACTTGGGCATCGGTTTTGATGGTCATAGCGCCAGTCCAGCTGCAGGACTGCCATGAGCTCGTGGCATCAGCGTTGTCAAAGGATGGAGCGAAGTCCTTGGAGGATGCATTGCCCGGAGTCTCGCCAAGAGCTACGTCGCACTTCACCTTTCTGCACCACAATAGCTTTGCATGTTTGCTTCGGCAGCTGTCGGTAGAAGAGACAGGGCGCCCTGCTCATGAGCTTCTGCCCTTGAACTGAGATGGCTACTTGCGCTCTGGTGTGCATGCAGACTACGGCTTCTACAAGGGCTATGAGCAGGCCGGGAGTTGCAACCGTTATCAGGTTCAAGGAAGGTGGTGGCTCATTCAGACCCGGCTTCCAGCTGGTTTGGGTTCCCAAGAATCATTGCTCATAGCTGGAACTGAAGCAGCAATAATGGCCAAGACGAAAGCAAGTCTAGTTGACAACTCAGGAGGGCTACTCTTTCCGCACCAACTGCATTGCTTCCTTTGAGCCTTGTCGGGCTTTGTCCGTGAGCAACGCGTGATATGGTTGGCAACTTTCGCTTGAAGATGCTGGGGGGGCATGCACCACTCATGGCATTGATTCTTGTGGGCATGCAACATTAATATGAATCTATCCGTGCAAGCGTGCCGAGGAGAGCTCACACAAGGAGTGGCACTTGCAGGCATGTTTCATTCTCCGGGTTGTGGCAACTGCGGCGACAGATGGGGAAAAAAGTCACAGTGGCGCTACATGATGGAATGCGAGATGATGCGAGAGACTAGGGAGAGCCAATTGTCGATTTGTTGCATTGCGGATGTCAGTCGCACGTTTGCATCGTAGATTCGTCGAATGAAATAGCTAGTTGGGCTAGTTTGCACACGGCTGGCCGTTTGACCTGCCTTGCCCTTAGGGCCTTCGGGTGCCAAGATAGGGTGCGGCAACTGGCACACACTTGTCTTACGGTGTTACAGCTATTCAAGTCTTGCGAGTCTCTGCCTCACAGCCTAAACCTTGCCTGCGAGTAGCATGACCCTCTTCGGTTCCATGTACGTGACGTTGGCAGCGTGCCCTAGGCGAAGCTAGTCGAAGAAACCCGACCCATTCGGCGAGGAGTTTCTGAAAGTGAGTTGGGAGCTAAGCCTGCCGAATTCTGCATGGCTAGTGCATGACTGGATCATAAACGCACATGCGGAGTGCAGGATAAAGCAGCGGCGGAGACATGGCATTGAAGGCCCCAAAGACCGGGCCAAAGATGCAGCCAGAAGCTAAGCCACTATGGAGCTCGGGAACGGTCCTTAGTTACATTCTCTGTTCTTCTGCCGGTTCTGGAAAGGCTATTGCCGGGGAAGACGGCGAGGCTGGAGAACTTGGGAAGGCCCCAAGTCAAGCAAGTCTGATGCCCAGTTGAGTGAGCAGCTCAAAGCAGCTGCCATCAGCTGCCAGGCCACCACACATAGCCACACCCAGACAGTACTCGACTCAAGCGCGTTCCCGCACCCTCAGCTGAGAGGTTCTGAGGCCGTCCAGTTGCAAAATGCCCGCTACCAAGTGCTGAGTTACACTGCTCTTTGAATTTCTCTCAGCATTTGAGAGCCTGCTTTCTGACATTGTTTTGCCTCTTCTGATTCAGCCAGATGACCCAGGTGACAGCCAAAGTCGCTGTCGACGCTCCAGATGAGACAGGGTCGTCAGCTTAATAAGCCTGCAGTGCTTGCCCAGTGCGTTGCCCCAGAAGTAAAACTCAACATGTCTTGCCCGGTGCAGTTTTTTGGACACCTCGTTGTTATTCAAGCCATTGCAGCCTGCTGAACGCAATGCTTTGAGATGAGGGCTGTGATTGTTGCGATGCGGCGGTTACTTCAAGGACCGCAGAACCCCGCATGTCTACGGTGGCGGTCGGTCCGTCGGTTGGTTCGGGTGGGGACATCTTCCGGCAACGCATCAATATCCAGCACATCCACCAGTGCACTTTAACCTGATCCAACCGAACGTCGACATCTTGTACCTCAGCCTCGTCAACGTCATCCAACAGAACACCATCGAGCACAACACCTCCAGCAGACTCCAGCACCTCACCAACGTCGAGTACACCGACCAGTATCACTTCAGCTTGACCCACCAGAACGTCGACATCTCGTGCCCATACCTCGCCAACATCATCCGACTTCTACGGCAGACCATGCGAAGAAAACTAAGGGCAACTCAGGTCATGGTCTTGTGGGCGGCTTGTCTACGCAATCTGCCTCGCATGGATGGCCGATCCCTGGTCCTGGGAGTCCTGGGAGAGCTCCCAGGGACGCAGCAGGGTCTTGAAAAAGTTGGCCCATGGTGCATTGCTGCCGTCCTCGTCGTTGTTGGGCCAGGGTTGTGGCCCTTGACCAGACTGCAGGAATGGTTTTTGGGGTGCGGGTTCTGCCCCGCCGTCGTCGTCACGCGTCTTGGTGCGTGTCCCCAACCTGCTGTTGCACAACCCACGAGCAGCACCACGCAAGCACAGGTGTCCCCAAATTCTTCCCTAACAGTATAGCCCATGTAGCTTCGCTGGAACCGGCAAGTGTCCAGAGCCGGTTCCCCTGCCTGTAGAACCCTGGAAGGATACGCCCGGAAGCCAGCGGCACAGAGTGCTAAACTCTTGCCACACCATTCCAATACCGGCGTTGTGTGCCGACACCCAACAGTAGCAGCTAATCACAAACAGTTGGCCTCACTCGTCCAAGAGTTTCTGAGCCTCCTTCACAAACTACCCTTGTGGTCACTGTCTTTGTCCCTGTCCCTGTCCCTGTCCCTGTCCCTGTCCCTGTCCCTGTCTCTGTCTGTGCGGGTGGGTGGCCTGCGTTTGCGGGCGGGCGACGAGGCGGGCAGCCTGAGGCCGCTTTAAGAACCCATGTTGATGCGAGGAACAATTCAGAGTTCTTTGCAAGGTCGCTTTCCCGGACTGTCTCTCCAGCACGGTCCACGCGCCCAATCCCTGGATTTCATTCAGCTAAACTCACCTCGATTTGCAGGAGAGTTTTTGCTGCCTGCCATTCCTAAGGACACCAAGCATTGAACGGTATATGGTTTGTGGTTGCTTGCTTCATCATCCTCGATGCCCTCAAACCCATACTGGCCGCTGGCTTGCAAGCTGCACTTACATGGGGTTGACGGATCCAGCCGAAGCACAAATGTGTTTAGAGGGCGGGTGCAGTGGGACCATCCGATACATTGATTGTTGTAGGGCTGCCTTGGAGTCGGGATTGGTAGACCAACTCACCCCTCAATGCATCAAGACCTTTTCCACTTTTTTTTGCGTTGTTGGAAGTTTCTCTCTTTTAAAGGATTTAAAAAACAGGCACGAAATTCGCCCCTCAGAAGGGGCGAGGCCCGGGCCTTGCCCCTTGGCCCCTTGGGGGTGAAAGAGGCTAAAGTTTCTAAAGCCAGATGAAAGGCCCGTTATTATGAGACAGACGTTCCAAGGTTTCGAAAGGTGTACTTTTGTTGCACTTGTGTGCATTTGTGGGGATGGAGTGCCGGGGCCTGTAGTTGAGTTCCGAGTTTGTAATTTGCAAGTAGGTGGGTCTGCGCGTGTGGCTCGTGCTTCGTGCCTGCTGCAGGTGACTTGGGCTCACCAGTCGCACGCCGCACCACCGGCTTGTTGCACGAAGACACATTCTCAGTGTACTTGCAGGGCAGGGCATGACGCTGCTCCAGGAGGGCGAGCCTGGCTTCATCCAGGGGACTTTTGTGCTGGAGCAGACCTCAGCAGACCATGAGAAGTAGAATAGATAACGTGAGAAAACAAAGATGGAGAATGCCATAGTTAACAGTTACCTTAGAAGCTCTTCTAGCCTGAGAGGTCACCGCGCTTCTACTCTGATTCTGACATTGTTACCTCACAGTTTTCAGAACTTGTTATGATTTGTAGATTTTGAGCTCCAGTTGTGGATCTTTGGCTAAGCCTTGGACTAGGCTTGAACTTTAACTTGTAATTGCGTAGCGCTTCGAGTTCCACGGTTGACACAGGCCAGCCATGCGACGACATTTGTTGCAATAATTTGCAATATGATTGTATGAAGAAATGGATTCGGAGAAGAAATGCAGAGATGCCATCGCGAGGAGTCTGAAACGGTTCGAGGATGTTGGGTCGGGGTCGTCCTGGGGCGGGTGTGGCATAACTTTGCCTTCATGCCTGGCCTTCAGAGACTTAGGGACGGCCTGCTGTGCAAGCCCTTTGGGTCCCCAAAGAATGAAGAATTGTGAAGGCGCGCAAGCAAGAGATTACCTCTGGTGTGTTGACGTTGATATAGTGGGTATATTGGCACTGGAAGTATCTGTGTGCCTATCTCACCAAGGAATTCCCCGAATTTTGTGAGGCCGAAGGAGTGGGGGGTTGGGGGATATGTTTGAGACAAAACCATCCCCTTTGTGGGCAGGGTTGAGGCCGGATGACCATTGGTCCATTTTTGCACCCTTTCTCCTGTCCTTCGTTGCTTTGACTCTTGAAGCGTTGCAACGAGAAACGGGTGGTCCTCGAAGAAGCAGGGGGCAGGGGGTTCATCATGCCGAATCATGCCACCGTCCTTCCGGGGAGCCTGAGGAGAAGCCGCTTGTGTGTCGATGTCAAGCCAGACTTGGATGCCTTTCCATCCTTTTCTAATGCCATGGTGTAGCCAGACATAATCAGACGATCCACTTGCATGCCTAGGTGCAAACAGCACTGTCCCTGCTCGTGGGCCTCTGCATCGCAGTAAGACCCAGTGTGTCTTGCTCGCGTCCTCATTTCAGGCGACTGGTAAAGATTGTGCTATACATTGTGCTGCTAACTGCAAGCATGGCATGGCGCCAACATGTACAAGAGTCAGGTCGTTGCAGCAGTTGGTTCGGGTTGGTCCTCGTTAGCCCGAATTGCAGGCTTCATCCCTTCTGGTGCCCGAGAGTGCGAAGATGTCTGGACATGAAGGCATCTTCGTTTGCATGAGCCGTGATTCTGGCCACGATCTCCAGCATGTCACGAAAGCTAGCTTCCAAGGGAGCTCGCGATCGTTCTTGTTTACCATGTCCCTTCTTGACTAAGTAAGTCCGCGGTCCCACCCGAAAAGCTTCAAAAAATATAATAAATTGGTCATGCTTTCATTGCTGACATTTGTAAACTCTACAGTTCCCCACCCCTGCCTTAAGGTTCGCGCCAATTGAATCCAGGAGGAGGGGGCTCCGCCCCCCCCTCCTCCCCCCCCCTCCCCCCCCACCCACGAAGTGATGCAGGCAATGTGGCTGGGCTGGGAATTTGCGAGCGTCATTCTTAAGTTCTTGGTTGGGTGCAGTTTGTTTATGGGACTCGGTGCTTACAGTAGCCAGCACCAAACGGAAAGCAGGCAGGAGAGCAGACGTTAAGCCAGCGGTCTGCGGTCGGCTGTGGCGGTGATAGAATGGCCCATAGTATGGTGAAGGGCAAAGGGCAGTCTCATACCGGACAGAAAAGCTCTCATCCACACCTACTTCCGAGCGCGAGAACAAAATGGCTAAAGTATGAGAATGGCCCATATCGGCATGACGCGCCATACACCCTTCCACATCTCCCAATTTTGCTGGATGCTGGAAGGGGGGAAGTCTTGCGATTGAAAGCGACTGAAGGTGGTGATTTGGCAGCTGCCGGTCATTGCCTTGGCATGATGACACGGGTGGAGGACAGACGATTCCTACTGCCAATTGTCAAGGCATGCCGTGGTGGCCCATTGAAAAGATTCGCGGGCTCTTGTGAATATTTTGGCATCAGGTCTCGGCCTGCCTTTGCCTCAGCAAGCTGCTGCTGGTTTACGCACTCGGTCGCTTAGATGCAGGCTGGGACCAAGGTTTGTTGTTGACATGCCTTGCTGACAGAAACTGTCGAAGGAACGACAGCCTGTCTTTACCATGTGTTAGAGAATTAGGATGATACATACAAGCGTAGACAAGCGTGCATTCATACTCTGTGTGTGTACTGATTAAAACACACGCATGTATATATAGATATATACAGATACGCCGACTGTTGTATAGGTTTTTCACCCAGCAAGTGGCAGTATAGCATAGAGAGCAACATACTGCAACTGTCAGGTTAGAGGACGAAGAAATAGGGTCCCTTTGCCGCAGCATCACTGCCTCCCAAAAGCGCCATCAGTATCCTGTCCTATTCTGCCGCGCTGCCTGCACTGCAGCCGCTGGAGATGCAACTGGCCACGTCATGCTCAGCGCTTGTGGTCAGTGAACTATTCTAAGGCCAGAGTTGGGGGGGGTGGCCGGAACCGAAAACTTTCCCGAGGAAGGAGTCATGCAGCCTTGCGATCCATCATCTGCCTTCTTTGGCTTTATGGGCGTGACTTCGGCGTCCCTTGCTGAGAGTTGCGCATGCTAGCTTCCGCGCTGCAGGCGCATTCTCAGCATGCACAAAGCATGCCCTTGGAGAGCATAGCGTGAACTGAAATTCCATCCGAAGAAACCCCGTATCTGCCCGCCAACGACTCAGTGTAAGCCCGTTGGTGAGCTCAGGCTTGTGTTTGCGAATCTGGGTGAGTCTTGGCTTCTCTATATGCGCGTGCTCTTCACCTGCGCGTGCTCTTCACTTACCTGTCCTCTAACGTATAGGGTTTTCACTTGTCTTGGAGGTCTGACGTGCATGGTGCCGTGCATGAGCTGTAGCATGTAACAAGTCGTAACATGCTGTAGCATGCGTAGTACGATGTGGTACGCTTCCTGAATCATTGCACAAGATATGGTGATGCGATGCGATGTGTGCTTGCGGCCTGAGGCAGCTTATGGAACTGCAAAGTCAGGTGTGGGCATTGCATCTATGGGAGTCATGCGGCCAGACATGATCATGTGACTTGGTACGACATTTAGGAAATCAGAGAAAGAGAGTGCGTTGCGTTTACATGTGCTCTGAGCATGTTGGCTGTGCATCTAGAGGTGCTGTGCTTGCGTCTGGCATGCGAGCAGGTTGCTCAGCAGAGGGTTCAAGTAAGGAAGTCAATCATTCCAGTAGTCATGGCCGGAGTTCTGGGCATCTACGGCCTGATCACAGCCGCCACGGGCTCGGAATTCCAGCAGCCGAAACCTGTCCGACATGCTTCAGTCAATATAGAGGTCATCATCAATGGCAAGATGGATGCGGCTAACTACTCTGCCTACTCAGGTGCCTTTGTGTGCTGTGCTCGTGACGGGTAGCAAGTTCAATGCGTTGTTTTTGGTGAGGGAAGGCAGCCAGGCAGGGAGGGAGGGAGGGAGCGAGAAAGAGACAGAAAGACACGAGCAGTGGCCAAAACCTCACGGCCTCGGGGAAGAAGCATGGGGACGATTTCGGCAACCACTTGGACTTCAATTCAAGTTGGTCGACCGCTTGGTTTCGCAAGTTATGAACGCCATAAACCGGCAGAGTGTGAATCTCCGGGATGATGCTATGACCTCAGAGCTCCTTTCTAGGCATCTGGTTGACTTTGTCCCCGGCGCGGTGTCTGCAGGAGGGTTCTGCGGCGGCTTCCCTTCCGTTGTCTGTCAGTCTGTCGAATGCCCCTCAATTGGAGTGTCTGCTCCTGTCTGCATCATCCTTTCCCTCCGTCTCCATTCCATTCCCTGCTCTTCCTTTTTCGTTTGCCTTTGCAGGGCATCTTCTTCACAGTAAGTAACGAGGGGCTCCGCATCCTGCGCCCGGTGCCCCTCTGGCCCAGATTCTGGGCTGCTGCTTCTTTCGTTTTGGCCCTCTTTTCTCCTGAGTCCTGCCTCCCTCGCCTCTGCCCCAGCAGGTTTTTCCGGCTGACTGCTAGTCATTTCTACTCATTTCCACTGTGCTTGTTGTACGCGGACCACCAGCGCGAACTGACGAGTTTGGCCCAAGCACTCAAACCAGTTGCGCGGCCACGTGCAAGGGACCTCCCTCCGATGCCGATACCCACCGAAAAGAAGAGCCATGAAGAGCTTGTCGCATGAACAGTGCAGTTATGTGAACAGTTTGAACGCGCACTGGGGGACGGTCAAGGCTACGCACACCTGGGAGCTGGCTTGACTGTCGGCATGAGTTGCTAAGCCGCATCAAGATACCAGTAGAAGGTCTGTACAGTGCTGTATCATGTATGTTAACGCTTAAACAGCATCTGTCGCAAGTGCCAATGTCTAGGCATACGTGCGTACTGAAGGGAGCCACCTCCCGCGGAATCTATCACCTCAGCACTAGGCTCTTTGGCTGCTGGATTGGCCATTGGCATTGTTGGAGATGCGGGCGCCGCCTGGCAAATGTTGAAATTCAGCAAAGATTGGCATAAGCTCATATTCATGCCAACCTTGCCAAGGTCCGTGCAAACGCCCAGCAGCCACGATTGTTCGTCGGCATGCCACTTACCTTGAATTATTCTACTTACGTCTTACGTAGCATGGCTATATAATTCTATATAGCATGGTAATCCTCTAAGCCACGCTGAGTCCAGAGCCCGAATCGCGAAGACCAGCGTTATGAGCAGAAGATCTAAACTCAAATATGAGTGACCAACCGTACAAGTACAGACCTTGTGCATCAGAAGTAGTCTTCCGATTTCTGAGAAGAAGCCATGCGACAGGTAGTCCTCAAGCAGGCAACAATTCGCAGGCCAGCAAGGTTTTGATCAAAGTCCGAGCTGGCCCAAGGATTCTGATCTTGATTTTTGCCGAAGCCTTGGGCCTGTACGGCCTCATTGTGGGCTTGGTCGCTCGGCTAACCTCGATTTGCTAACCTCGATTTGTGAGCGGGTCTTGCCGGGAATTGAACTCCTAAGTGCCTACTTGGTCATTTGCTCTCTTCATGCAGTGCGTAGGCCAGTGTTGAGCAGGTCGTTGCATCCACGGCAGAAGGCAAGGGAAAAGGACTCTGTGACCCAGCTGCAGCTCAGTAAGAGCTCTCAGCCTACTGTTATAGTCGAAGCTGCGCTTAATGCTTGCTTCTACTTGAGCATTCGGCGGCCTATGCAGTCACACATGACCAGGCACGCCCTATGCCTGAAGCCCCTGAGCAGCCGGCTTGGAAGGGGTAGTGGCAGGTTGTGCCTGCTAGTGGCATACCAATGCCATCTTATACGTGATCGTTGCATCATTTGTTGAAGATCGAAGTTGCGAATGGTTCGCTACGTTACCTTTGTTGCTTAAATCGCAAGGGCGACTCACACCAGCTTTGATGGGGATTGCGGCACAAACGCTGGCAAGAGCTCTCAGCAAGAGCCTGGCGAGGTACAGGTCAAAGATCGCCAACACTGACAGGCAGTGTTGCAGGCTCCGTGTACGAAAAAGAAATTATCGGCCTTACATTACAGCAGTCATTTGCCTTTTGACCAGCCGTTTGTTCGAGAGGTTTTGCATTTCTTTGGCCTCGTGATGGGTTGTGAACCGTTTGCACATGTTTGCACCAGAAAAGGGCAGACATTGTCTTGGTCGTCTGATACAGACAGAAGGAGACTTGCGGCAAAAAATCTGGTCGGCGGTTTGGCTGCAAGACACGCTCCGATGGTGTGACCTGCGACGGCTCTGCCGTTGAGTTAGATGCAGGCACAGTGCGCGTGTTTGGCCAAGCCAGCCTGCCCTTGGACCCGAGCTCAGATGCCAGGGATTGGCCGTGTTGAACGAGAGAATACGAGATACCCATCAACACAAGTTCAATCAGCATGAACAAATTACCCACCATGAAACTTCCAAGCATTTTGAAGGATGGGTTTATGCAGTCCGGGGGGACGCTCCACGGGATTTGGTGCTGGGACTGTTGGGATGTGCGGGGGTAGGCAACCCGGGGATGATTAAGTGGGCTCTTCGGATTCTCCCTGATTTAAGGTGGGGAAGGGCACTTCAGGGATGATTACAACACATCGTGCCATGCACATCGTGCCATGGTGTCGCTGCCTCAAGGTGGGTGTCAGCAGTGCTGTTTTCTTCAACAGGAGGCCAAATTCCTTGCAGGATGTGCTTGAGATCATGATGTATTTTATTTGCCTGCAATCAGCAGGTACTCCCTGCAACAGTGGTGCAGTTTGATGGCTCGTCCCGCTTGTTTTGATGCTCAGACAGTTTCCTGTTGATGTCCAACTACATATTTATATAAGTGTCAGCATCTCAGAGCATTTGTTCTGCTCATGCTCCAGTGACCTCCAGTGCCAGGCTGTGTCGCTGGGCCTTATCACCTTCTACTATGTCAAGGCGAAGGCTTCCACTTGCTTCCGCACTTTCGGCTGTTGCATTGAGCTGCTTGGGACACACCTGGGGCTTTGCTCGCCAGCTCTGTTTTACACATGGCTCCCAGCTATGCAGTTGCTACAGTCCGCGGCAGGCCGCCATTGGAAACCATTCGCCGTTTAAGCTAATAGCCAGGGTCCGTCCACAAGAATCTCGGCCATGGCTCCCACAGAAGCGGGCAATGCTGTATTGCGCTTGTCACGATCGTTTTTCGAAGAAGGTTTCTCGGCAGGGACTACTGTTCGGATTGCTCTTCACCTGTCATGTCCGAACCATTCCGAACCCTTCCCACCCTTCTGAGTATTGACTGGTGACGAAGTTGGCAGAGGATTTGTGCCATGCTCCAGCGACAATGCTGCACCGGCGTGAATGGGCCTCCCCCAAACAAGCTTGGTACCCTTAATGAAGGAGCCTCCCTTGGACCCGAATCTCAACAGATACGGCGCGTGGGAGGGCCTAACATTTTGTGACAGGTATGCACTTGTTTTTGCTGGAAGGGTCTCAGGGAGCAGCACCTGAACACACCAAACCCCAAAACTCCGCGGTTCATCCCTTTCCCTCGAAACATGGAATCCGACATCGCCTCTGAGGGCCCGACAAGGTGTCCGCACCACGATGACGGACACGTCGCAGAGTGACGGGATCGCTTTGGAAGAGCCAAGCAATCTGAACAGCACCGACAGCGAGGATAGCGACTCCGACATCCATCATCCTCGAAATGCGAGCAACAGTAAGCACATGAAGCGTTGCGACCTGCCAATCGGGCAGTTCATGCCCGCCTTCGTTTCTTTGCAAACCTGGAAACCCAAGAGCGGAGTCAATTTTGAACCAACAAGCGCCAGCTGTAAGACATTTTCGATCAGCGCTTTTCCGCTCGAAGATTTGAGGCTTAAACGAGGTTTCTTCGAATGAGTTTGAGGCGTAGAGGAGGCTTCATCAAAGGTGGCAACCGCCACCGGGAACGAAGAAACGACTTAGAGGCCTAAACGGGGCGTGAACCAATTTGAGAAACCGAAGGAGCTTGTCGGAAAGAGGCTTAAAGTAAGGGATGGTAAAAGCTTGGGGCGCCGTCCCCCGGGGCCCCCTCCATGACAAAAGAACGCTACAATTCGCAACAATTTTGCCAGCTTTCTTTACGAGCTGTTGTGGTTGACTTTTACACAAATCAGCAAGCTCCAATCTTGCATGTTAAAGGTCGCTAGCACACTTTTTGTGCTTCAGTCATCTTCTGCCTAGTCAAGGATCACGTTTAAATTTTGCAACCTGCATATGTAGGATTTCACTGCCTTGCGGAAGGTAAGCTGGAAGCGAACAGTCGAATGGATGATGGATTTCGCGAAGCCGGTCTGAATGTCGACCCGTTAACACCGGGAGTGGAGTGCTTGCTGGTTGACAGGAGCCAGGACGAGGCTCTAGAACATTTTGTCGAACGCTGCCGGAAGAAGCTGCGCAAGGCGAAGGACGAGGCCGCACAGGCCATGGTCCTGGCTTTGCTTGTGTCCGATGCGTGCGGGCGCTCGGGGGTCCATGCGGCAGATCTGGAGGCCAGGCATGCCGAGCTGGTTGCAAGCCAGCGCCGGACAAACGGAGAGCTGCTGCTCGGGAGCCTCTTGGGGGAGATCGCATCGCCATCTCGGAGCTCTCACAGCCGGACTGGCGCCGCCCTGGGTCCTGAGCGAGCAATCCTCTTCAAAGCAGTTGCGGATTGGCTCGGCACTTTTGGCTGTACCTTGCAACGCCAACAGCATGCACTGCATAACGTGGTGAACATCAGTCAGATGCCTTGTATTGTCGACCTTCTTTTCGACCCTGGTGCTCTGTATGAGGACCCATCTACACGCGCGCAGGAGCTACTTGCTGCGCAGTGTAGCAGCGTTTTTGCTGCAAGTTCACGGTGTTAAGCCCCATGACAAAGTTCTAACGGTTTGGATTAAGTTTCGATCACTAGAGTAGAAGCGCATGTCCTCGAATTTGCAGGTATCGACACCTTCTGATGAAGAGCACTTGCATCCAAGGGAGAGAGTTGAAGGAAGTCTTGCCACCGTCTTCACGGACAGACCTCAGTGGTCACATGCCGCGGCCTCCGTGGCACGTGGAGCCATGGGAGTTGGAAATCTCGCGCGGTGAAAGAACTTTGGCTGTTCTTCTTACTTTTGACAGCGAGTCAAGCACTAGATGGAGGTATTGAGTTGCTAACTTAACTACAGACTGCTGTAATGTAGGCAAAACCATCGCGTCATGCATTTCAGGAATTGGCAGGGGCGGCTTTGGAGAGGTATTCCATGGCCGATGGGCTGGCGTCCGTGTTGCGGTAAAGGAGATGAAAGACAACTCACGGGCACCGAGTGATGCCGATGTCGTGGACTTCTTGCTCGAGATTGCCATGCTGTCTCAGTTGAACCATCCGAACATTGTCCGTTTCTGGCGTGGCTCGACCGAGATGCACGGGGGGAGCCGTAGCTTGCTGATGGTCACTGAGTACATCAAGCAGGGCGGTTTGTCCAGGCTTCTACATGGGCATGGTGGGCCAGCCCTACCAGATCCATTGACTCTGGGACAGTCCCTTTCGTTTGCTTTAGATGTCGCCCGTGGTGTGCAGTACCTCCACAGTCAGCGAATTCTTCATTTGGATCTGAAAAGTCCCAATGTTTTGTGTGCTCCGATTTGGACTGCGAAGCTTTGTGACTTTGGCCTTGCGAAGATGCGAGGCGAAGCAACATATGTGCAGTCGACGCTGCAGGGTGTCAGTCCAGTCTGGGCCCCTCCTGAAATGTTCGATGCTAGCAGTGGGGGCCTGACCGAAAAAGCAGATGTCTACAGCTTTGCTGTGATTTTCTTCGAGCTCTTGACCAAGCAAGTGCCGTTTGCGGAAGTCAGTGCTTCCAAGCTGCCAGCCGCCAAAGCCGCGGGCCAAATTCCTCGCATCCCCCAGTCTGTTCCGGCGGACTGTGCCGATCTGATTGAGCAATGCTGTGCTCTGACTCCGATCGCCAGGCCCTCGATGAGTGGGGCTGCTGCCAGGGTGCGGGAGATCGCACAGTCGCACGAAATACAGCTTTCAGACGTCAAACCACCTGCTGCGTTGCTGCGGTTCGATGACGACCAAGAACGCAGGGTTCAGGAAGCTGAGGAAGCTGCAGCTAAGAGTTTAATCGATGTGGACAAACAGCGGGCGCATCTTCGAATGGATTTGTCAGAGCTCCATCGGAAGATTGAAGTCGCTCGAAAGCAGGCTGCAGAGCTGGGTTCTCAAAGCAACGGTGCGTGCGGTGGTCAAGGTACACTTCAAGATGCGGCAGATGCAGATGACTCCTGGTGCGAGCCGTTTATTCAAGAAGTTGCTGGTGCGAAGTTTCGTTGCGCTTTGTGCTCCAAATTGTTCCGCGGGCCCGAATTTGTCAAAAGGCATCTGGAGGCAAAGCACAGGGAGGAAGCAAAGAGACTCATCGAAGATAAATACTTTGATTGCGATGTATCCCGTGAGGATGCCATCCCTCTGCATCACGCGATGGGCAATGCTGGAACTGGTCGCTGGAAGGGCTTGCAAGACGACATAGGATGACTACCACTGATTGGAAAGCATGTTTTCGACTTGCGTTTGGGCCACCGGCTGAATCTGGACACGCGGCCGGGTCGTGACACCCAGGAGAAGGGCGTCAGCTTCTTTCAGGAGGCTGGGAGGGCTTGAGATGCGAAACCGTATCATCACGCATCATTATCGTCCGGGCCAGCAGGGCAACCACATGAACTTCCATCGGCGGAAAGTGCGGCGCACAATAGATGGCTGCCATAACCAGCTGTTCGAAAAAAAGTGCTCAGCTTTGCTGCGCCATTATGAGCAAGTATTGTTTAGCTCAGTCCAGGTCCACTTGGCAGACAGTTTGTGCGCTGCACTTGCAAGGTGCAGAGCCATGCTGAAGTCGAATCTGCAGTGTGGCCATCATCACGAAGGCGTACATGAGTGATTGTAGAAGTTCAGTTGGCGAGCAGATGTAGAGACCCCTTCAAGCCGGACGGCAGTGATCGAATGGACACTAGATGCGCTAGTCGGCAGGACAGCGGGGGGGGGGGGGGGGGGGGGGGGGGGGGAGGACGGCCACACAATTGGACCATGCAGGATTGAAGTTGTGGGCATCTTGTTGGTGCTGGGCTCTATCTGTTTTAACTGCGGCGGCCTCAACATTCCACAGGACGCGATGCTTCATGCAATTGAGAGTCGGATGTTGCAGTGTGCTTCGCGCGAGGTCTCGGCGCATTGTTGGTCGAAAAGTTCTTGAAGGGTAGTGGAGAGCTGTACGAGCAGAAGGCTTGTTGATTTTAAATTGAGAAGTCCACCGGTCAACATTGGTTGGCGGCGCTGTGTCAGGCCCAACTTTTGCTGGGTGAAGTACTGGTGAACTCCTTCCTGGTGTTCGTGCAAAGCCCAGCTTGTGGCAGCATTGTCAGAACCAATAGACGTTCACTTGCGATTTGTCAGGTTGTTCCACTATTCGTTTTCGATCAAGAGGCCCGATGCGCTTTGAAGTTAAACCCTGGTTCAGCGTTGGTGACGTGGCCTAGGTCTATGCAACCATCTCGCCCTGGCATCGTGGGTTTTTTGCCGGCTGGGATGGCAGTCAGCTCAGACATGCGGATTTCATGCTCGCAACACGGTGGGCGGCCAACATTATTAATTAAGGTCGAGTGCTACTATGTGCTGTTTTGTGGATTCCAGCTGGGTGGACAGCAACCATCCTGGTGAAGCCGGAGCCTCAAAGACCTCACATGGCTCATGTATGGTACGGCAATGTACAGCAATGGGAAAATGGAACTGCAGCGTGTTGGCAGCGCGTTGACAACTTGCCTTCGTGTTTGGAGCCCGAATAGAGCGCGCACGGGGCGGTCAAATCCCAGGCGCTGCTCCAACGTGCTGAAGATTGTAGCGCAAGCATCGTCATCCGTCAGCATCTCAGACTTGGACCGTGGTTTCTGGAAGTTTTTCATTGTGCATGATCCCTGGGATGTACACGGGTCTCAAATTTGGTAGGGTCACGTTGGACTTTTGTCGGCTTTGATACTCTTGATGCTGCTCGCGCTGAAGGTGCTGACCTACGTTTTCTCGGTCGTGCCTTTGAGCCGCGGACCATCGACGTGGCCGGGCCATGGTGAAACGGTCACATACAGATAAGACCCCATGGATCCTCCAAAGACAAACCCTTTCGTGATGCTTTCGCAAGTGTGCATGTAATCCCTGTGTGGCCAAAGGCTTGTTGATATTTCGGGCGGTTAAGATTTCGATTTGGTTTTAGTTGATGCTCACGCGCCCCTGCGGAAATGGTTTCCAAGAGTTGGCCATTTTTCCCCATCGGGAACTGCTCTCCGAATTAGGGCAGGTGCCTGTTCAAGAGGGCCCTCCTGTTTTCCGTCAAGTTGGCCGGGCTATTCAAGACCGTGCGACTGCTTGGGGCTCCGGAGTGGCACCTTTGTAAAGTCAAGTTGTTCCCGGGATCCGATGGCTTTTGAAGATTTAGGGTTTGTTTTGAACCGGTGCCCTGGCCTATTTTGGCTTAAAAGGCCGGCCCTTTAAATCTTAAAGGCATGCCGAAATCATGGAATCGTAATTGAGGCGGAAACCAAGGATTCCCTTGGTGAAGAAGCCATCTCGATCAATCCGATTTAGGAACCGCCCGGACCCCCTGCTAGTGGGCACTGTTTGAGCCCCTCGTTAACGTCCCGGCTCTGGCCCAGGCCTCATCGTTGACTAAAAGCCCAAAGCTTTGGATTTATAAGACCAGGAGCCCTTAATCCGCAGGGATTTCGAGAATCAGTGTTTTAAGAATCCAAAGCCGGCACTCTCGACTCTGAGCCTTGGGCATCCTTGGGCCCTGCATGGTTGGCACTGTTTTGGGATCCTATCTTAAGCCAGTAGGTTTTGGTTTCTTTTTTAGAAATCATAAGTTTACTATTTTCTGATTTCTAAAACCCCAAAAGCACGGGAACCTTGGAATTCAAATCTTGGTTTGCTCGCTTGAAGGCCCGCCCCTTGAAAATCTCGCCCTCAACCAATCAAGTTGTGTTTGCTCTTTATGATTGCGTACCTTTTGAACTTACACAACTGATCCTTTCTAAAATGACGAAACTTCTGGAGAAGGTTAAACGGGATCAAATGGGTTTGGACTGTTTTGGGGGGCAGCACAGCACACGGGATCTAACATTACAACGACTCTGTCATATGCAACGAGAAGCCGTTCCCAAGTTTCGAGTCTTGAGTCTTGTGCCATGAAGTGTCAACGTTGTCACATGAAGAATTGCGCAGCCGAACACAGCAGGGCGCACATCGTCACCTGGCTGGGCCCGCCCTTGACGCCGGAGCCCGTGTCCTCTCCCGTAGCCGGAAGCTGAGCAAACGATCAGTTCGGGGGCGGTTTGATGCACGTCCTGCAAATTCCTGCAACCTGTGGAGGCAGGAGACCCCCAGAGCAGCAAAGACATGTACAGCTTTTGACGCCAAGGAATTGGTTAGAAGACAATTCGATTTTCTGAGTTGCATGTGTGGTGGAACAGCCATGCAAGTAGCGTATGTAGCACATTCGCCACGGTCTTGTTGTAACATGTTTCAAGGTTTTACTGGCCATCAGCGTGATGCTCGCAGTCGGGAGCCAAGCATATATGTGGACACGGTTCTCAGCAAAGTACAGGTAACCATTGTGGGCTGACAACGCCAGCTTTGGCACATTATCGACATCTCACGGACGCAAGAAGCTGTGCGCTTGCTATGGGTGATACGATGCCGAGCAATCCGCACATAGCAATGGTAGCTGGTGCTTCATGTTTTTACACATTTGCACTTGCGAGGCGTTGAGCTTCGGTGCAGATCGGGCCGAGCGCGATACTAGGCCAGGTATGCCAGGCTGCCAGTCAGGAAGTCCAGTTATCATCGGCCGGCTTGTAGACAGAACCATCAACAGCCCGCATATTTGAAATTGCTTCGATGAGGGCTAGGGCCAGGGCTAGGATGAAAGACAGGTCTGCGTCTTCAGCGAAAAAAGCGCTGCCGAGGCTGTCTTGGGGGAATGCTTGCGGTGGCAGTAGCCGTCTGTAGCCGGTGGTGCAAACTTGTGGCGGCCCTTGTGGCGGTTTTTTTCTTTCCAGGCACAGCAGCATGTCGGAGATGAAGCGCGTCGAGGTGGGAAGCATTGCAGCTGTTTGACTGCTATGTCGATCCCCGTTGCAACGGGTTTTTGCAGGCACGAACCTCAAGATTGAGAACTTGTCTTGCAGGCTGACTGGAAGCTCGATAGCGCATACCAGATGCAGGTACCAAACTCAGTGAATGCTGGTTTGCTTTGAACATCCAGTTGGAGCTTGACATCTCTGAAATGATAATGTGCAGTTGTCGTTAAGAAGAAATGCAACGGAAGAGCTGCCATGCTGTCGGGCCCGTTTAAATCCTGTCCTAACGCCAGTATCCGATGACAAGAGCTGTAGGTTACCATGGTCACTAGCAAAGTCAGTCCCCTCTTGCTGTCCTGGAAAGGCAGCTCCGCGACAGCGTTCCAGGCAAACGAGCATTGAGGATGGGGACATAGAAACAGCCGCCTCGTCCGCGCAGCTGTCAAGACAATACTCCACTCCTCGACAAAAGTAATCTCGTGTTGGCGGCACAAGTTGCAAGCCAGAAATTTTAACGTGCGTTTCCAAAGTGAAGAGACCGCGGTTGCATCACCCGTAGGCAATGCGGTCACCAGAAAGTCGGTCTTCTTTGAAGCCTTGTGCAGACTCGTCGAGTCATTTCCAGCTGTGTCCAGATATTTGGCTGGAAGGCGCGATTGGCTTTTGTGTCGCTGCTTCTAGACTTACATGCACATAGACAGGCTCTTGAAACAAGGAGCCGACAACTTCTGGTCTCGTTTCAAAGTCGGCAGCTGGCAAAAGACAGATTTTGCTCAACGGACAGAGCAGTCTGGAATCGCCTTTGGCGCAATCAACCTTTCGATATGGCCGGTGCTTTCGGCTCAGTCGCCCGAAGTCCAGTGCATTCTGTGGATTAGCATCCACTATTTTCGCACATGGACGTCGAGTCCGGTGTTCGAGTATTAGCAGAGCGACCTGCTGATGACTTCGAGCCAACAGATGAAGAGGTGAAAAACTACGCAGAATGGCTGGGTTTGGATCCCAAGGAGGACACGGACTTGATGCACCTGGCCAAGGAGGGATTGAAAGCCCCTCTGAAAGATGGCTGGAAGCCGTGCACGAACTCGGACAACGAGATCTTCTACTTCAACTTCGTGACGGGTCAGACCTCTTGGACTCATCCGGCCGATGAGGCTTACAGGACCATGGTCCAGGAGAAGAAGAAGTCACGAGGACAAGCGGGTGTGCCCGTTGCTGCTCGATGTACGTCTGTAATAAAATGTTTCCGTTTTAGCACACTGATTCAGCGCGCACGTTGTTTTGCAGTCTTGACGTTCCCTCAGCTAAGGTACATGCGCCCTACAGTGGTGTCGGTCACATTCCCCTAGAGGGACAGTCTGCCGGTGTTTGTGGACTCGCCCGGCGGATACTGTTTTGCTGTCGACGGAGAGACCTCCACCCTCATGCTCATGCTCAGTGAGTGCACAAACGAACCTTGTTTCCGCAGGCTTAGACATCGTGGGGGGGTGGGACCCCTAGCCTCTCTGTTAACGTGTTGAAGAGATTTTCCAGCGAGCGGCGTAATCACAATGTTACAGAAAAGCTGTACTTAGTAAGATCATGATGAAGATCAAAGCTTCACATGGCAGCTGCTCGCATATGTTTCTGTAGCTTGTTCAGCTCGTTGGCTTCTGGCCAACGAGCTGAGGCATTCATGCCGTTATGCCATGAACTTGCGTAAACCATTCTGTTGCAATGACCTACTGCAGTGCAAGAAAGCAAGAAGGGACGGCGTTCCATCTTTGATTGATGCCGATCGCATCTTGCAGACCATCGGAGACTGTGCCTTACTGCAAGCTTCATCCCAGCAAACTGCCCGCCTGGCTCAGAGAAATCTCATCGGAGCAAACCATGCATCGAAACAGCAACACCTCATTCACATGGTTTACCAGCAAACCTCAACTGTAAGTCATCTTCTACTTCGACGACGGTGGGGGCATGGTCAGCGGAGTGGGGACCTTACGTGACCTTTCCATACCCACAACATACTTCAGTTGCTGTTTGCCCCGGGTGTCCTCGGATGCCTTCGGCCAAGATTGTGTCCCTTTTCATCCTGAACCGCAGGGTCCCGAGTCTCTCGAGCATTCTCCAATCCATGCCGTAGAGTAGATTATGTTGGCTACCGAGGAAACGGCTCGCTGATCTACAGTCATGAAAAAGAGGCGCATGACCACAGCTTCGCGGGGCACGCCCTAGAGCTGGAGCTCGTAGATTCCGAGAGCTTGATGTTGGCTTGTGACGGCTCGTGAGGGCATGCGCAACCTCCGTGCCGCATGGCAAGTTCAAAGCTCTGGAACACCTTTGTGTGATGGGCGGGGCTTGGCGCAAAGCCCTCTTGCCGGTGCAGGGTGCTGCGCCACTTTCGTCGAACGACAAGATCCGCCTTTCATCCACATTTCACGGTCCACAGCTCACTGTTTCTTGTGCGTTTGCCCTACCAGCTGGAGAGGCTTTACCCAATTTCACCTGTGGCACGATGACCGTCTTCACTGACAGAATCCAATCAAGTTGCCGTCGCCAAATGCTGCTATGCAAAGTACAGACCGGAAACTCGGCTGGCCGAGGCATAAGTGCCATTGCCGCGCAGATATCGCCACTGAAACGAAGTGCAGGCAAGATCGCTTGCCCGCATGAAGCTGAGAGTGCAGCAACAAAGAATTTCGGCTGTAGACAGCTTGAGCGCATGCGCCAGGTCGTTTGGGCTTTCTGCAGCCGAGTGGCATCAAGACCTTGGATGCCGACACGTTCCTATTTCTGCAGACGGAGAGCATGTTCACATATGTTCGCCCGTGTGCCCATTGAACACGAGCTGCTCAACTTCAGGTTTCGGCTGCAGTGCTTTCACACAGCCACCGGCATGAAGATCTTCTGTGTGCTTCTTCCGTCGGTGTCCGAGACATGCACTGTCCGGATCATGGCCGGAACTTTTTGACTTTTTGCTCGCCGCGGTCTTGCAAACATGCATGCTTAGAGTGAGGTCAATGAGTTGTTGATTCCGATACTGTCCATTGCTTGAAGATTCATGAAGATTCAGATGTGGCCAGGCCATACGTTGAAGTCGATGCATTGCTGCGGCAGGCAGTTCAGTAATAGTTGTTGGCACTAGATTCTGTGCACTGCGAGATGTTTCCATCTACAGCTTTCTGTGTTTCAGAACGCCTTTGGCACGTTGCAAGGTTTTTGGCCTGTACAGTGACTATGTGCATCTTGGCACTGAAGCGGTTGTGATTTCGGCGGTTGGTGTGTGACCAGCGCTGCTTGTTCACCCCTGCCCCTGATCATCCTTCCACCTTATGGGGTGCAGTTGTGAATAATGCGCGCGTTTTGGGCAGAGTGGCCATCCATGGGTAATTATGCCTCGATGGTTGTTGAGTTGGTGCTTTTGTTTCTTGGCAATGGGTCAGACAGTCGGTCAGCCAGTGTTCCAACACTTCCTGGGCATCCAAGGCTGAAGAACCCTTTCTATGAATTGGACATGCGTTGGCCTCAGCTTCGTGTGCACCACATGCCATGGTCCATCTACAGTAAATTTGTTTGTTGCCTCCCTCGCGCAATCTCGCACAGGCCGATTCGGTTCGAGCTCTTCGAGAAGGAGGTGCAACGAGTTCTGGCTGAGTTTCCGAGGCGCCATGCCTGGCATGCACGTGTCCACTTTATGATTCTTGCATTGATACAGTATTGCATGATGTTGCACTAACACCATGGCCAGACGACCAATTTCCCAGATCCCAAGAGGCTAAACTAGAGTTACGAACAGCATAGACAAAGGACCCGAAAATTAACCAGTCGTCCCACAGGCTCACACCCCCGCACCGCTAGCAAACACAGAAGCAGGGACGAATAGCCGAGTCACCGCAGGCTACACATTCACGATGCCAAACAAATCCTAGATTCTTGAGTGCTATTGTATGCAGAAGAGATAGTTTTGTAGCTTCGACATTCGGAGTCATCTTCTGCCGATCAAAGAAAACAATGCTCATGAGAACCAATTCCAATATCCGAATCCTGTTGTTTTTTGGCACGCCCTGTGACATCGTCAACTTAATGCATGCGTGTGTCTGGATGCAAGTGGCAAGCACGTGTTTGTTCAGATCTGGTCCGGTTCTCTAAGAGAAGGACCAAGCCGACTTCTCTTGTTCAAGACGGTGGGCTCAGGTGAGCACCTACATCGTTGAGGTTGAGGAAGAGCCTTTTGCGCTAAGGCGCACAAGATGGAGGGCTGGTGATCCGGCCCTGCATAGAAGCCACGCAAGAAGCGCTGAAGCTCGTTGAAGTGCTCATTGCACTTGCTGGGCCAGACGTGGTGGAGCCTCACCCCACTCCCAACCTTGTACTTTGGCCTACAAAAGGTATGAACTGAGCTTTTGCAAGATTGATAGTGGGGAAGTGGGGGGCAGGCGATAGGGAGACGTGCGTGGACATGGTCGTCGACTTTCGCAGACACGCGGCATGCGCGACTTGCACTCGGATCTGCGAGAAAACAGCAACATGTCATCATGTCGCATGTGTCGCGCGTTTCAAAATTTCAGTTGTGCTCGTTCGACTGCCCCTATCACTAATCGATGTATGTTGTCTGAGATGTGCGATGCGCCCCATCACTCCCGAAGGGGATGCCGTGTTGGCGGCTGTGTGGCTGATCGATTTACAACTAGCTCTTGAAACAGCTTAAGTTGCAAGCTGGTGTAGCGAGTGCTTGTTCATGTGACACATTCATGTGATGCATTATTGCGGCCGTTTGGAAGTTGTCACACGCGTAGGGACAAGGCAGAAAGCGAGGCCAATGGCCGAAGCAGGCGGCGACACTGTGCTCAGTGTCGCGTGCTTTGTGATGGTGCATGATGGTGTTGTGCAGGACGTCACGCCTAGAAAGCACATGTGTGTCGTGTCAGGGCAGCTATGGCCGAGACTATGCGATCTTGGGAGGCCAAGAAGATGCGGGGTCTTGGCACTTAGGTTTTCTTTCAGATCAGCAAAGTTCGCAATCCAGTGACCCGCGGCTGCCGCAAGCATCAGCTCCCCTTGTCTGAGGCGAGCCAGCCAGGAACTGGAGCCCCAATCTGCAGACTAGCGTGGATGGACATTCAGGAGGATCATGGCCGGATCGGCCAGAGATGACAAGGAGTGTGCAAGCTATGGCCATGGCACACCTAAGATGATACGACTAGAGGTTAGATCAAGCTGGAACACGTCACGAAAGCTAGCGCAAGATTGTCTGATGCTTCAAAGGCTGCATATGGTTATTATGATTGCTTCCACGGACCAATGCTTCGGAGCTGAAATTTTCAGGGCTCGCGAGCCTGAAGGGCCGTTGTTTTTGTTCGGAATCTCAGCATCTCTGGTTTTGCCACAAAGACCCCGTAAGCAGAGCTCTCGTTCTGAGCCGGCGGCCTACAGTCCTTCCAGAAAACTTGCAAAAGGCTAAATTGTCGGGTTGGCCGGGAAACCCTGAACCCTTGAGCCTGAACTGCAAGCATCTTTTGGTAAAACCCGAGAACATTCAGTTTGGTCCAGACAAGTTGTACTGTAGTGGTTTGCAGGCCTCAGTGCAGTCTCCGAAGAGACGAAAGTAACACACCAATTGCCCATCGCAAGAAAGTTTGCAGCAAGGGCCTGCCGCCAGGATCCTGAGTTCTTCCCGGGCGGGCCGCATGCACTGGCATCGAAATCAATTTGTCGGGGGCCTCAGATGTGCGACCTGTTCCCTGAGAAGTATTTTGCGGCTCGATGCGCACAGAGTGTTGCAGGATGTTGCAGGATGTTGCAGGTGCATTGCTGGTGCATTGCTGGTGCTTGGGGTCCAGTTCAACGGATGCTGTGAGTAGCAGAAGCGCTGTAGCAGTTAATGGACCTGCGGCAGTGCGCCTCCATCCAACTGTACCGAACTAGGACCTCTCTCCTTGCGACGTGTTCAGAGATTTGAAAAATGAGGTGCCGCTGCCATGCCGGCCCCCGAGCCCTCCTCAGCTGTATCTGTGTTGCTCTCAGAGTTGGTGGCCTTTTTTTATCCAGAAAACCATTGCAACTATTAATTTAGTGAGCTTGCATCACGCACGGGTCGGCCCTTGGGTGGAAGATTCTACCTATGGAACGGAAAACGTGCCGGCGTCAGAGTTTCTCCAAATCCTAAATGCCTCCTTCGTGAAGGCCCGGCATCCAAAACCGAGCTAGCTCGACGAATCTGTTGGAGTGCATTGCCTCACCCATGTCCAAAACAAAAAGGCTTCGCCTAAACTATCCTAAGCTCATTGGCTCATTGGCTCCAGGAATCTCCAGGTTGAGGGCACTTATTCGTTCCACGTTCGTGGTTGAGGTCGCTGAGGGCCCTAGCTTCAGCTCAAGCTGCTATTCGTGTAAGGAATCCGGACAAGCAGCTGGAGGAGTTCATGGCGCCCGAGCATCGGCAACACCTCATCTACCTGGCATAGCCCCCAGCACGTGATATGTTTCATGATGTTGCCTGTGCCAAGTCTGCACATGGCAAGCGGGCACCATATGAAACTAGAAGAACGCATCATGCTTGAGGCTCTTTACAGAGACAAGATTGACCAGCATCAGGCGCAATCCCGAATCTTACGTGTTCTCATGATGACCTTGCGCTGCCACTGTCATCACTGTCATGCTTGCATCAGGCGGCGATGGCCAAGCCAAAGAGCCCAGAAGGGCGAGTCGAGAGCTCAGCATGGCTGTTACGAGCATGGCCCCCGCGCCCCCCACCCCCCGAAACAGGCTCGGAGCCCGTCGCCGCCAGCTGAGGAGGAGCTTTGACAGTCTCCGTAGCCCAATTGGTTGAGACTAGCACAAACTGCACCACCTGTCCCTGCACATCGTGTGCCAAGTGTGACTGGGTCCAGAGGTTTTGAATTTCGAGATGGCAAGGGCCAGCAGTGCACCACAGTGCACCAATCGAAAAAACACAAAATCCCACGGTGAAGGCGGAGACCGAGATCCATGCAACGAGTGGTTTCGCTGCCACCACGGGAGGAAGCGCGGGAATGCTTGATTCGCAAAGCTAGCAGTGTTGTGTGGTTGCGTATGTTCTAATAGCGGCCACCCAATGTAGCCTCTTGCATGACTGAAATATGCTGAAATTGAATGCGACGCTTCAGTAGAGTAGTGAGGAGTTCAATGGATTACACATCAGGTCTTGCAGACATGCATGCCGCTGTGCAGAGAAGTTTGCACAGCTCCAGACTCGCCACCAGCAGTCACCAGCATGCCTAGCAAGAGTAGGTTGTGAATGCTGGCAAGAGTACGACGCTGCCGGTGGAGACTTGAGTCGCTGCGAGGAATGTATGATCACACCGGCAAGACCGGCTACGATCACAGGCCCCTTCTGGGTCCAATGCTGTCGTAGATGTGGGGGTGCATGCATCTTGCAGTAGTACGCACAAGAGCATGTGCATTTTGTTTGTGGCAAGTCGGCACCATGCTAGTAGGCCGTTAGTGGGCAGATTTCGGAGGGCCGCATGGGGCATGGCAGGAGACCCCGGACAGCAGCGGCGGCGCACACTGCGACAGCGCCAAGCTTAAACTCTTTTTATCCGCGGCACACGTTGGAGCGAATTGGCTCCAAGTATGCAATTCAAACAGCGGCGGAACTAGATGCAAACGTGACGTGCCAACTTCGTACGTCAGGTTAAGGCAACATCTGCAAGCGGTTTGGGGTACTTGGACGAACATGCAGAGGCCTGCTAGTGATGGATTGGAGAGGCCTTGAGAGTGCCAGTACGTTTGTGCACAGGGTCGTTTTCGTCAGAATGCCGTAAAAAGAGACATGAGAGACATTGTCAACAAGAATGAGCCTTCACAATCTTGTCACAGGCACGTCTCCAGGGCTTCATTGAAAGAAGAGCGTATTTTGAGATCAGCTCACGTCCCACAAAGGTATAAAGTTGTCACCATTCTTGGACATGAAGGCCAAGAGACTGGGCAAGCTGTTCGACGAGTGGGTCTCGAAGCAGGACGGTAGATCGCAATCGCAGTGCAAGGCAGATTCGGGAAGAATAATTCCAGAGAAGCACCAGACGCTCGCAGCCGGACAGGACATTGATGCTGCCTGGGGCCATGTGGGAGTTTTCTGATTCGTCATGCTGCATTTACTTTTCAGAGGCACTGAGCATCGTTGATCCAATATGCCCGCAGCATTGCAATCTGCGCTCGACAGCATGTCTCATGCGATTTCAGTGTTCCCCAGTGTCCCCCACTGACCCCCAGTGCCAAGGCCTATGAGAGCGTTGCGTTGCCGAGCCCTCGTGCAGAAGGTGTCCTGGAGCAAAGAAAGGGCTGTGCATGCCTGATGATGCTGGTAGCAGCTGCGCGCATGAGCTGCTTGAAAGCCCTATATTTCTGGATCACAAGCACCACTACCTTTGCAGGTCGGCGAGTGAAGGTCGAAGCCTCACAGGCTCGCAGCTTTGTACAGATCCAACAAAGGAGTGCAGCGATGCACATTAATTCATTAATCGACAAGATCGAAAAAACAAGAATCTTCAGCTCCTTGCTTCGTCCAGGCCAAAAGCAGGAGATTGCGCAGTTTCGCCAGCAAAGGCAAGTTGTGTACATGGCCACGTGCCGCATTGTGCCATCAACAGGCATCTCCAAATTCTGGCTGTGCAGAAGCTACCTGGATTTCGAAGAGTACTGTGTAGAGCTGGCTGCAGTTTTCCCTTGGACAGGTCGCAGGCATTCCGGGGGTTCCAATCTGAAGAGCACTCAGACCGCACATGCCTCAAGGAAGTCTGGGAACGACACGCGCTGCTTTTGCCAACTGTTGGGCCGAGGCAAAGTCAGAAGAAGATGAGGTTGGACCAAGACAGGGAAAGATGGGGACCCATTGAGCTTCAAGATCACGTCTCTAAAGCCAGCCCTTCAAATTTCAGAGCGGCCACATTGCCACAATGTTTTCAAGATCAGGGACGGCGGAACCCGTAACACACTTTCAGTTCGGGCCTGGGCACGGAGTTTCCAGTTGTTAGGATGTTGTCCAACTTTTTCATTTGGGTGTTCCTTCCCGAGTATGCATGCGAAGACTGCCCTCAAATCACACGAAACGCATGCTCATCTTGGATCTTGATAAGGCATTGTCGGCCAGCGACCCTTGAATCTGCGCTCTCCCCGAATCACAGCAGCATCTGCATCCTATTGCGTTCTGCAATCGTGATATGCAAGGTCACAAGTGTTATCAAGTGTTCATCCGAACCGAGCATAAACTGAAGAGGCCAGCTGTCTTGGAGATCATCCGTCTGTCGGGACAGCACGGGTCCGAGTGTGTGAGCGGCGTTCTAAAACGATTTATGATCACTTACATGCTGCTTCAGGCATCATCCTGGCACCATCGACGGTTTCCAGCAGATCCAGCAGATCGGCGCAAGCTGGACCGTTTTCTAGGATGTGCTCACAACATACAGGGGGAAGTACGGTGGTAGTCCGAGGAGGCATATTGTAGAGATGGAAAGCTGGAATGTTGGGTTTGACGGCCGCTGCATGCAAAGCCGACTCGTGCATTTTCATCTCATGCAGGAGCGCCTGTGGATGGTTATGACGAATCCCAAGGCGCTGCCTGCACACATTGCGATGTTTTGAAAATTGCCAGCTTCAGCTAGACGTGTAAGTGAAGTTTGAGTTTTGCACATGCTGGGATCGGCAAGAACAGCGCTCCTGATGATTGTCTTGTTTCGACAGATCCGAAGCGCGAGCCTTTCGGACAAGGCTCGACGGTGGGCACTTGTGATTGTTCTGCCTTACAGCACGGATTTTGAACATGGTTGCAGAAGGAGGGCAGTACATTGTATGCTTCAGCCAGTCTTCCTTGATTCTTCTTGGATGCACACTTGTCAAGCAAATCGGAGAGCAGGCCAGCCATGAGCGCGTTCGTCAAGTGCCTACACGCATTGAGGCTCTGAATGGTGAGAGATGTGAGAGCTTGCTCCCGCCCATCATGAGGGTCCCTGGATACTGGAGGGTAATGTCCAGAACCACGTAGCTGCATCGTTTCATGAAGCCAGCGACTTCGCACGAAGGGCATCAAGCCGCTGATGCTGTACAAGCTCTACCATGGGCCCTGGCGACTCGATATTTGAGTGAGGCGCCAACTGCTTGCAAAGCACGCGAGCATGTCCAATCCAACTTGCACGACAGATGTTAACAGAAGGTAGAGGACACGCTGCTCGGACCATGCGATGCCAGGTCGGCTGGGAAGATCCACTCCTGAGCAGTGTTTCTGCCGATGA
This sequence comes from Symbiodinium natans, assembly GCA_905221605.1. Lineage (NCBI taxonomy): Eukaryota > Dinophyceae > Suessiales > Symbiodiniaceae > Symbiodinium > Symbiodinium natans. The sequence continues at coordinate 61,434 of CAJNDS010000040.1, forward strand.
AAGGAAGTCTAGGTTTAGGGCAGGTTCGCTTTAGGCGACTTGGACTCGAGCAAAGCGCGAACATCGCCGCCAAAATGCATATGTGGAGGCTTTGCACATCTTTGCGCCTCGTGCATCCGCATGCGCAGGATGGAACAGGCTTTGCTGCTGCCTCACGAAGTCCAGCCTTCCTGACGATGTCCGAGTGTACCGGAACGCAATACGCAACAGACATCCGCTCCGCGAAGGGCCAGCCCGTCACAGTTGTACTTTCTGAATTCTTTGATAGAAGTCACGAAGCTCAAATTGAGGGGACGTGTGCCTGCTTCCTGACAAAGAGCGGCTATGCTCTCCTGCGTAAACTGAAAACCTGGGTCTTGCGTGGCCCGCCGGAGCAGGGCCGCGTCATGGACCCATTGCCCTGCCCCATTGCCGGGTCGAAATGAACCTTGGCACCAGGCCGAGGCCATCGCGCAGCAAAGGAAAACTGGGTCATGATCACTAGATAGCATTAGGTAGCCCTTGCCGCATGGCTTCGTCTTTCCACGCTGCCAGTCGTCTCGGGCGCATGGACACGTGCTTCCCCCAAACGAAGGGCAAACGGCCGTCTGCTCAAGTTTATTTGCCGAAATGCTGCCGGACCAATTTGAAGCCACGAATTCCTTCGTGTACTGCCCGATCCTGCTGCATGCCTCCGGTCTTGCACGTGCACACTGCCGCAAGGTGGTGTGCTACTTGTGTTCAACAAATTTGTGGCATCTCCCATCTCGCTCAAACGATCTCAAACGTACTGGGAGTCACTGGAGATTTCTGGCGGGGCCAGCTTTGTTGAAATGAAAGCGGTGGCTCAGCTCTGCCAACTTAGCGAGAAGTCTCCGAATGCAACAAGGTTGGGAATTCGGTGTTTGTCCCGGTAGTATTTGCACCGAGCATGTCCCCAATTTGCTTTAAGACCTGCTTCTGCAGATGTAGGCTCCCACTTAGCATCTGAGTTGTGCTACTTTTGGCGCACCTTGTCACTCTGCCTGCACCTGGAGTGCCAGATGAATTCACGATCACTTGTATTGAACATGAGCACTATCCGTCAGTGCTGCAATATGTTGACACGCGTGCCACGTGCCCATGATTGTAGTCAACTTTGCCCGACTCCTCCACCTTCACACGTGTATCCAGCGAGGAAGCGCTCCACTGTCGGGTATGCCATACTGCTCTCAAAATTGCCGGTTCGCCGCTTGATCACCGCTGCCTTATAAAGGGGGGTCGAGGCCTTGGAGACCACGTCCAACGTAAACATCAGCCACAATGATTGCAAGGGGGCAGATGATATCGCAATTTAGCCTCCGGGTGGGCTGCAATCATTTGCAGATGTCGTTGGGTTCCCCGGCGTCCCAGCGCCTGTAAAAAAGGAAGATTGCAAAGGCAGGGAAGACCTTGCCCCCTTGCACTCATTTTCTGTTCGACGGGAAGCAATACGGCAGTTGTAGAAGCGTGTGTTTTGGCCAGCCACAGCCAGGAGGAATGGGTTGCACGTAGGCCCTCGACAGCTGAAATCTACTTTGCCGGAGTTTCTACTGTCTGGCAAAATGCTTTGTTTTGGGCACCTCGGACAGCTGAACTCCATTTTGCCGCCAAGAGGCATTAGGGAGCTTCCAGCGACTTGTCCAGGCACTCTGGAAATGATTTTGGGAGGTGTCAGCGCCGACCCCTCGTGCAATCATTATTTTAAGGGGCTGCGCCCATGGGCGGGCAGCGCGCGCAGAAGCCCGGGGCGAGCAGTTTCTAAGCATGTTGAGGCCCCTAAACTCCCTTAAAATCTCTAAGCGTTAAGTTTCTAAGCATTTTCAGGCCCCTAACTCCCTTCAAATCTCTAAGCGTTTGAGGCTCCGAGACTCCCTTAACGTTTCTAAGCACTTTATAAGGCCCCTAAACTCCCTTTTTCCTAGCCCCGGGCTTAGACACGTCGCTTATGCCCGCCCTTTGGGGGGCATCATGCTCCTGATGCCCCCCCGCGGTCCCGCCCCGGGAGCCGCTGATGCTCCTGATGCGCGCCTGGGGGTCCCGGGCTGGACCCGCTGATGCTCATGATGCGCGCCCTCTGGGGGCCTCCGTGGCGACGCAAAAAACCACGAAAAAAAAACCGTTCACCGGCGGCACGCGGGGGTCGGCGGCACTGGCGTCCGGCCTAATTCTGCTTCGCAGAAGGCCAGAGGCCAGCAAGGCTATTCCCGGGACGACCCGGGCTAAAAGGTCCGCATTTGCTCGGTCCTTTGGGGACCTCGCGCTGCCCGATTTAATGGCTACCGCCAGTGCCGCCGACCCCAAATTTTCCAAGGTGTGGGGGGGGGGGGGGGGGGGGGGGGGGGGGGGGGGGGGGGGGGGGGGGGGGGGGGGGGGAAGGGCGGAGCGGGCGGAGCGGGCGGAGGGGGCGGGCATGCACTGGAGCCCTTTAAAGTCAGTCATCTGATCGAGTCTAGAGAGGCAAAGGGCCATAGGCCCGTAAAACTGTGGGGCTATGAGCCAGTAGGCACAGGGCCAGGGGACCATCAAGGGCATGGAGCCAGGGGGCCATGGCCAGCTGGCCAAAGGGGGGGGGTTGGGGGGACGGTGATGGTGAGGGAAGTCAGGGGGCGATGGGGAGGGTGGGCGGAGCGGGCGGGAAGGGCGGAGCCCTTTAACGTCAGTCAGCTGATCGGGTCTGCCAGAGGCCCGTAAAACCAGGTGGCCATGAGCCACTGGGCATAGGGCCGGGGGGGCGCTTGAGGTCTGTTTTATCGCGAACGGGACCCAGTGCATTGATGGGGTGGGCGGGGGGTTGGGTGGGGTGGGTGGGTGGGGGGGGGGTAGGGGGGGGGGTGGTGGGTGAGGGGGACGGGCGGAGGGGGCGGGCATGCACTGGCGCCCTTTAAAGTCAGTCATCTGATCGAGTGTAGAGAGGCAAAGGGCCAGAGGCCCGTAAAACTGTGGGGCCATGAGCCAGTAGGCACAGGGTCAGGGGACCATCAAGGGCATGGAGCCATTGGGGGAAGTGAGGGGGCGATGGGGAGGGTGCGCGGAGCGGGCGGGAAGGGCGGAGCCCTTTAAAGTCAGTCAGCTGATCGGGTGTGCCAGAGGCCCGTAAAACCAGGTGGCGCCACTGGGCATAGGGCCGGGGGAGTTGGGGGGGTGCGGTGGGTGGGGGGGCGAGGGTGGGGGGTTGGGGGATGGAAGGCAGGGCTGGAGTGGGGGGAGCGGTCAGGGCGGGTGTGGGCCCTGAAACAGCAGAGATCGGTGAGGGGCGGAGTAGTCGGGAGAGGGTAGGCCTGCATGGGGAAGGGGGTGGGGGGGGGGGCGTGGGGGTAGGGGAGGGCGGAGTGCCGAGTGGGTGGCAAGTGGGGTGAAAGCGGTGAGAGGGGGGACAGAGATGGGGAAGGGGAGCGGTCCGGGGCGGGAGCAAGGGATGGGGGTGGAGTGGAATGGTTGGGAAGGGGAAGGGTGGTGGGGAGCGGGGGGGGTAGGGGAGGAGGATGGAGTGGAATGGTTGGGAAGGGGAAGGGTAGTGGGAGGGGGGGCAGGGGAAGGGGTTGGTGGTGGGAGGTTAGGGGCGGAAGGCAAGGCCAAGTGGAGAGGTGGAGTGGAATGGTTGGGAAGGGGAAGGGGGAAGAGGTTGCGGTGAGGGCAGGGAGGGTCTTCACTGACGCCGCCCCGCTGTTGCTGGGGTCGGCGGATTATATGACCCGGCGGGACCTCAACACCATGATCATGAGATATCCAAGCTCTCGACAAAAACTGCTGCCTAGAGTCAGTCAATCGACTTTCGAGGGCGCGGCAGTTCACAGCACACACCGGCACCACCACTAGCAAGGCAGGGCACGGCCCGGAAGATCCTAAAGATCCCCTCTGCGACGTCTTGCTGGCTATGCCTCGACACTCCGGACAGCCACTGACAGCCCATGAAGCAGCACGACGTACTGGTAGCATCAAAGGGTTTTAGGGTTTCGGGTGTAAGCCTCAACGTGAAAACCCGGAACTGATTGCAGATGGGTCTGACCCTGTCTCAATGGGAAAACCCGGAATTGTTTGCAGACGGGTCTGACCCTGTTCCCCCGAAATGATTGCAGGGGGGCGGACGCTTCTCAGCGGAAATCCCCGGAAATGATTGCAGACCGGTCCGGTTGCTGCGGGGGTCCCCCACGAAATAATCACAAACGGGGGTTAAATTTTCCAGTGTGGGTTGATGCTGCTTGTTCACACTGGTTTGCGCCGCCCGCCGCTGCAAGTGCCCCTGCTGCCCACGTGCCAGTGAACCCCGAGTGCCAGAAACAGTGACTGCGCCGAACCCCATCTCCGGTGCTATACGGTAGGATGCGTGTGATGCGTGTGCACCTCTTAATGTCTGTTGCTGCAGTCGTTGCAGAAATCACCACAAGTGGGCCAACCAGGCCTGCCATCATGATTTTTGGCCGCCGTCATGGCCGAAGTCGTGCGCCAAAATCTGCCCTAGGTGATCAAACTTTGCCCGAAGCAAAACATTTGTGCAGGGGTGATCAGGGGTGTCTCTTAATCAACAAGAGCTTAATGTTAACGCTACGCGACCCGCCTCGGTGTGACCTTCTGAACAATGCAACCCAAACCAGGGGGCTGAGGGCAGGTGGGCTGGGGGGCGGCCCTTCCAAGCCGCACACGGGTCTCTGCAAATGGAAGGCAAGCGCCAGTGTGCTCATGGCCGTATGGGCACCGGCATTAAGCCGTCAGCGGCAGGTGGTTGGCGAGTGGAGGGTGACAATTGACCCAGCACTCATCGGCAAGGACCTCGCTGAGATCCGCGTCGCGCCATCGCGAGAAGGCTGGCAGCGAAGTCGCGAGAGAGCAGCGCGGACCAGCGGGATACCTACCTCTGGACACCTTGCTCCACGACGTTCTCTCCAGGCCAGAGCGGCCTGCCGCTGTGGCCCGTGGCCCTGATGCGGGCCTGCCGGGTAGGCCGTCGTAGTATTGTCGTCGGCTGCGACCGCGGCTGGTGCACGTCTCATGGGACAGTTTTTTTTCAGGCGGAGAAGAACAACAATTACTCCAACCAGCACGCGCTCGAGTCGCGCTCGATATTGATTTGAGAGCCAGTTCCCGGCACATGGTCATTTCGACAGCCTCGTTATGTCGAATACACATCGAGTGTCCTCTTACAACTTAAACGGATCTGTGACCACCTTGGCGGGAAGGGGGGTTGGGGGTGCGTGGGTGCGTGGAGACCAAGATGCGGGCACACGGCAAGCGCAGCAGGCGCACGCGCATGACATGCCCACGCGTACGGGCACCCCGCCACGCCACGCCACGCCACGCCACGCCACGCCCCACCCACCCACACACACACACACACACACACACACGCACACGCACACGCACACGCACACGCACACCCACACCCACACCCACACCCACACCCACACCCACACCCACACCCACACCCACACCCACACCCACACCCACACCCACACCCCCACCCACACCACACCCACACCCACACACACACCCACACACACACACACACACACACACACACACACACACACACACACACACACACACACACA
>CAJNDS010000040.1:67079-162079 GCA_905221605.1 Symbiodinium natans
TTCCCTAAACCCTAAACCCTAAACCCTAAACCCTACTGTAATAGGGTTACGGATACCTGCCAAACTTCGGAGTTCGCAGCTTCGGAGTGGAGCCCTCTGGGGACCTGGGACCTGGTGCGAAATACGCTGTACCTTAAGTCGATGCTGCTCTGTTACTAAAGACTACTGTAGTACTATCTGACTATATTACTTTATGAATATACTACTACACAATTAAAAGGTTTATGAGAATCTTCCATAATCATTGTAGTACAGTAATATATTCTTCGTGTAAACAGTGCTAGTGGTAGTCGTCGCCATCGTCGTCTGTAGTATTCAGCATTTAGTGTTTAACATTTTTCATTCCAAAAAAGCTATCAATATCCGAATGCCGTAGTACTTAATGTTGAGTATTGAATATTGAACATTCGTAAACGCAGTAACAACTACTACTGTCATGATTATTTTACTGCAGGTTCAACCTGGAACTTGCCCCCCCCCCTCCCCCCGGCTGCCAAGTGGCCCACGGCACATGCTGGAGCTCTACGTGCGGCAGCTCAGAGAACAGGATCTCGGCCAGTGACACCTTGATTAGGGTTTAGAGTTTAGGGTTTGGGGATTAGGGTTTAGGTATGACAAACGAGGGGGATGTGGGTGATTTTCTCCTAGGGTAGTTGCAGGGGCCCTTAGTATGGGCATTTCATTGGGAAGCCCTTGTGTAGTTCTTTTTCTTACAAAAACACAAAACTTTCAGAACCCTTCAAGGAAGCTAAGGGACCGTATTCAGGCACCATACAAGTACCCTTAGATGTGTTTGGACTCTAAACAACCCTATCTCTGGGCCCTCCAACCCCCATGCCCAAAAGCTACAATGCAGCCTAAGCACTAGAAACATCTTGAACATAAGGCTTCAGGCCGACTAAGGGTCTAGGAGTCTAGGGGGCTAGAGTTTGGCTGGTATCGAGATGTATCGAGTTTAGTGCTTAGGGGAGGATATGCACCAAAGGCGTTACGCGGAAGCCATGCTTCCGAAAAACCCAAAACCATCAAATCCCCTGCCTTCCCTAGCCCTAAACCCTAAACCCTGAACCCTAAACCCTAAACCCTAAACCCTAAACCCTAAACTCCCAGCAGTCCATTCCGGAGGGCTCTCTGGCTGTTGCGGTAGACCCGTGGCGCGCCAGGACCCATGAGACCTTCGTGCCTAGGCACCAGAGCTTGTGGTGAGTTGAGGGTTTATGGTAAGTGCTAAACCCTAAACCCTTAACCCTTAACCCTTAACCTTCAAACCCTAAACCCTAGACCCAAAACACCCACCCAAGGCCAAAGAGGAGGTTTAGGGTTTAGGGTTTGGGGTTTAGGGTTTAGGGTTTAGGTCCTAGGGCTTAGGGCTTAGGGTTTAGGGTTTAGGGTTTAGAGGTTTATATAAGGCTCCGCAAGGTCCCTAAAAACAAGAAAACGTGGAGGGGGTCTTGAAGAGCAGGGACATCTGCGCACTGGGTTTCACTCAAGACTGTACCCTCCACCCGAAAAGCACGAAAAACTTGAAAGCCCTCAACCCTGAACTCTTGCATCCTAAAATCTGCCCCCATCTGTAAACCCTAAACCCTTTCAACAACCCAACTGCCAGACCCAGATGCCCGCGAGTCTTCAGCAGGTGCAGAAGATTCCTGGGAAGTCGTAGGGTTTGGGTTCAGAGGTTCCGATTTGTTCAAGGACTGTGATATGATGTGGTGTGGTGTGATGTGACGCTGTGTCTGTCTGAATGCATGTATATATATATATGTATTTATTTATTTATTTATTTATTTATTTATTTATTTATATGTATATTTATATTTATATTTACATTGATATTTAAATGTATATTTATATTTGTATTTGTATATTTATATTTATATTTATATTGATATTGATACTGATATTGATATTTATACTGATATTTATATCTATTTTTTTATATTTGTATTTATATATTTATATTTATATTTTTATTTGTATTCATATTTATATTGATATTATATTGATATTTATCTTTTTGTTTATGTTCATATTCATATTGATATTTATATTGAGGTTTATATGTTAAATTTATATTGAGATTATATTTTTTTTTTATATTTATATATTCTTATTATTTATTTTTTATATTCACATTTATATTTATATTTGTGGTTATTTTATAGTTGTATTATATGTATATTTATGTGTTATACTTGTATTTGTTATTTATATCTATATATATACATTTGTATTTATATTTATATTTATATTTATATTCATACGTATATTCCTATTTATATGTATGTTTTTATTTACATTTGTATGTTTATATTTATATATCATTTATGTTTACACACCATGTATATTTATATTCATATTTATATTTGTGTTAATTTTATAGTTGTATTTATGTTTGTATTTATATTTACACTTATATGTGTATTTAAATCTATATTTGTATGTATATTTATATTTGTATTTATATTTATATGTATATTTATATGTATTTCTATTTATATTTATTATTCTTATTGTTTAGAATGCATTCTTTTCTATCTATTTATGTTTTCTCCTTATTCTGTTATCTATACACTTAATCATTTGTTTATGTGACGAGCCACTGTACGTGCGATTCCACTTGAATTAAGACTTGTGGAAATGCATTGGCGTGCGCAGGCGCTTATCAGCGCGCTTGTCGTGGCAATCTGGAACATGCCTGTGCATCAGCCGAGCATCATGGAGCAAGGTTCGCTAGCCTTCTGGAACATGGTTGTGCAACAGCAAAGCATCACAGAACCATGTGTGAGAGTAAAGTCTTGCGGAGCGTGTGCGGTGCCACGGTTGGTTTTCGTTTTGTTTTTAGGCACTGCCAAGCATCAGCGAGCGGCCCTGTAGGGAGGCACGGCCAGTGTATCCTTGGCAGACACCCTTTTGTGGGCCTCCATGGGGCTGGAAGCCTTTTGGGTGCAAGGCTTAGCGCTTGGGACAGGGATCAGGGTTTGGGAGCCAAATTTCCGCGAAGCTTCGCACATAAAACTGGCCGGTATTGCCGCCCCTGAGGCCCTTGAGCAGTTCGAGGAAAGCCTGCGCAGTGTGTGGCACTACCGCATTTATTGGGACAAGCACGCCCGCACGACTCTTTTGCCCGAATAAGTCCGAAACCCTGAACCTTCCTCCCAGAATTCCCTGAAAACTCAGAACCTCGAAGCTCCGGTCGACCGATGAGGGAGTAAGGGTTTGGGGCTTCAGGGTTAGAGCTCGTGTTTATCAAGGGGGTTGAAGGCCAAAGTGTCGCCGTGTGCACCACCGCTGGGCCGAGTTTGGGACAGGGGTCTTGGGGAGCACGGGGGCAGAGTGGTGGGGCCACAAAGCTAGGTGCAATGCGCAAATCTGCCGGGTGCAGGGGTGCTGAGGGGTATCTCCGGCAGATCGACCCGCGGCACCGTAATGCCGAGGAGCGTGGCGCAAGGTCTTGTTCAGCAGATAGTTTTAGCTGCAGAGGTTCGGTTAAAGAGCTCGCGGGTGGGAGTGGGGGGAGGGGGGAAGAGAGCTCGCAGGTGGATCCAACAAGGTTCCAGGCTCCTCCTCTTACGTTACGCAGGACATCCGCCAGCGCGCCAAAAGGCACAGGAGTCTGTGGTAGGCTTTAAGGCCACACCTTAGTAGCAGACCTTGGCGACGGTGTGGCTGGCAGCTAGGGCAAAGCCTACCTAGGTCTCTCTGAGTGTTGGAGCGCGCCCCCCCTGCCCCAACAGAGGTGAGAAAGGTGATGGACGGGTTTAGGGCTAAGGATGTTACAAGGGCTTAGGCACAAAAGTCCCGAAACGCCTGCATGACCATCAATCACCACCATCAATCGCAATGCTTGACGCGCATGGGCAGTTCTCTAAAAAGTGTGGGTTCTCTTGGGGTACCCTAGCAGAATAGGAACACCAAAAGTGAACCTAATTTCGAGAAACCCTAACATTGCTTTCCTGCCTGGGATACCCCGAACATCCCCTAGCTCTAATCCTTGTCCCATCATGGGGACCGAGAACCCCAACAAAATGGACTTAGGGTTTGGGGTTTCAAGCTTAGGGTTTAGGGTTTAGGGTTTGGGGTTTAGGGTTTAGGGTTTAGGGTTTAGGGTTTAGGGTTTAGGGTTTAGGGTTTAGGGTGTAGTTCAGAGTTTAGGGCGGTTTAGGGCTTACTACCAAAATCGGTATCCCCAACTCCCGAAGTCCCGAAGGTTCGCAAAGCCCCGACGCTAAGACCTGGCGACTACCGAGTTGCAGGGGGGGGGGGGGGGTTTAGGCGGGGGGGGTTTAGGGGGGGGGGGTTTAGGGTTTAGGGTTTCTGGCTTTACACTAAACCCTAGACCCTAAACCCTAAACCCTAAACCCTAAACCCTAGACCCTAGACCCTAAACCCTAAACTTGGCCCTAAACCCTAAACTAAAGCCTAAGCCCTGGGTCTTGGGTTGAACCTCAGACCCCTGCTGCCACCTTGCAGGCTGCAGGCGTCTCAAAATTCACGAACCTGAGTTGTCGCGGACTTTTCCTAGGGTTTAGGGTTTAGGGTTTAGGGTTTAGGGTTTAGGGTTTAGGGTTTAGGGTTTAGGGTTTCGGGTTTAGGGTTTAGGGTTTTGGGTTTAGGGTTTAGGCCCCCCCCCCATTCAGAATCTCCTATACCTGAATGAATTAATTATACCATAACACGGGCCCCTGTATGTAGTTTTAAGGTATAATCCACACACAAACCCCTTCCTACCCAATACCTTCACCCCCCCTTCGTAGGAGGTTTTTGGCTCTAAGGGAAGTTATATAGGGTTTAGGGTATATAAGGGGTATAGAATCTGAAGAAAGTTACATGGTCCCTTCATATGGTCCCTCATCTTCTCTAAAGGGTTCTGAAGTAGTATTGGGGGAAGCCGCCCAACACACACCCAATACCATAAACCCTAAACCCGAAAACCCTAAAACCCTAAAGCCCCAAAACCCTGAACCCTAAACGCACTAAAACCCAAACCCGAAGTTCCCAAAATTCCCCTAACCTGCCGTGGAACGCCAAACCCAGGTTCACCGTGTCATCCTCGCGCGCGACAGGGAGATAGATGAAGTTGAACCTGGAACACCAGGGATTGGGCGCGGCGCCACCCAAAAATAAGTAAGGTTTGCGGTTCAGGGTTTAGAAAGGGGAGCCCGTCCAACGATTTCAGATGCTCCCCTTTCTGAAAGCATATCGGTTTAGTAGGTTTCGGTGAGACTTCTGGGTCCTTGGCTGGCGGCTTCGGGTTTAGGGTTTGGGGCCTGAGGGGGCACAGACCCGCAGCATGGTTTGCCCACAGGATAGGGGAACACAGCATAAGGGGCCCAGCTCCAACGCAACGCCGACTGCAAGCACAGAATTTGTTTTCAGGGTTGTACTCCTCGTGGCCCTAACTTCCATTGTACAGGATATGTTTTGGGTTTGGGTTTAGGGGCCAAAAGTACTGCGTCCGGCTTGGGCATTTACATGCTTGCGGGGTAGAGTGGTGACTGACTAGGCCAAGGCTATCGGGGGTAGGTAGATGATATACATATATATATATATATACACATACATATAGATATATATATATATACATATATGCATGTATATGTGACCACATATAAATATATGTATAAATATATACGTATATATATACATATATATATATATGTATACAAGAATGGACCGAAGCTGCATCCATGTCCCGAGGCTTCATGAGTCGAGTGGCATGAGCTCAGGTGCTTTGCTGCCTTCGATTGGGCGGTTTAGGGGAATTGGGAGTCTCGCAGGAGGGGCTCGGGAGTTGTGGGTTCGGGGGTTTAAGTGATCTACATGAGAATCCCCACGACAAGAGCCTGGGTTTCGGGTTTTGGGCTTAGGGTGGGTCTCCTGTCCTATCGCTCGTAGAAAAGATGACGTTGATGCCTGGTGGTGGGTGGCATTAGAGGAAAGTCCGTTCACGGGCAGTTTTAACTAGGGTGATAAGGTTATAACAAGCTTTCCTTGTAGCTACCTTGCTTATAACCCCACTTCTAACCACCCGTGAACCTCCCAAGTAAGCCCCCGAGCCCTGAACCCCTCAACTTCGACACCCCTTAATACCCCTAAGACCCCGAGGCTCGTCAAGTCATTCCCCAAGCTTTGTGAGATACTGCGGTGGCGCTTTTGCGGGTGTTTCGGGCTGTTTAGAAACCTTGAGCTGCAGGCCCTTTTCCCCACAAAAAGCGTTCACATATCTAAGGTTTATCAGCCGTCTCCATCCAAGAAGTGCTCTCAATACTCATTGTAACTCTTAATAGAACTATTAAACTCTTATTATACCTCTTATTCTAACTCATATTGTAACTCTTATTTGATTGAAAATTCTTTGAACAAGCTTTGCATTGCAAGGTATGACTATCTAGTTTGATTGCTGGGGCACCAACTGGCAGCTTCATCTCATCTTCCAACCCCTTTCATTCTATTCCGACTTGCCACATTGCTTGTGTTACTATTGCGGTCGTTACCACTCTTGTTGCTGTTGCTGTTGCTGCCATGCATATGAAGTACTGCTACTATCTGTGACTAGCATACTGAAACTAAATTAACTTCTCTATGTGGAATATATGTATATACAACGTGCATGTACGGTGAACATATTTCCTTCCTTGTACACTGGAAAAAATATATTTGCAACTCAGACCATAGAAGCATGACGACGGGCAAAGCTTAAGGTTGGCTTCGGGATCACGATGCACAAGATTTACATTCTTCTTGATTGCGGTATCCGGATACCGCATCTTCTGCAGCATCGAATCATACCCTTTGTCTGACAGATTCACTCGGAGAAAGCCCTGGAGGGCACAGGTTACGTGCCTAAGTTCAATGAGCTTGTACCGGGTGTAATATAGGGCCTTCGTAACTAGAATGTGGTTTTGGGGGGGTTCTTCAAGTATTTTTACGAAGGGACCATAAGGGAATGCTATTCGCAGATATTCCGATCCTTCGATTCCCGTTCTGGCACCTGGGGCTGGGCTGATGCGCAGTAGGGCTGCTTGGGGTTCAGGGTTTCGGGTTCTGGCTAGGAGCATATCCGCGCCAAGGGTCGACTCGCTAAAAGCCTAAGAACGATTCGCACACTGGAGGTGGATCCGTGAACCGGGCTCCAAAAGCATCAACATACCAGAAGCATGAAAGGCCATCAAGGGTGGAAAAGGAGATGAGGGGGGGCGGGAAACTCCAATACCAGAATGGCGAGTGGACACCCGAAAGGCTATCGGGGAGGGAAGCCGTGGACCCATGGAAGGAGATGATGAATGCGACGCCCGAGCCTAAATGGAGATTGAGCGCAATGTCCCAACCCTTTCAGGAATTACAAATGGAACCTTCAACCCTGGATCCAAAAACCCCACCCTAAACCCTAAACCCAAAACCCTAAACCCTAAACCCTAAACCCCCAACCCCCAACCCCCAAACCCCAAGCCAAGAACGACAAGGTGCACGTCTGCTGCAGCAGCGATGCAAACATGCCAACTGAATGCTGTCCTCGTTGCAAGGCTCAGAGGCTTCCGTGTCCCGATTCTAAGCTTGCGCTTCGGCGTGGCTTAGTTTAGGGTTTAGGGTTTAGGGTTTAGGGTTTAGGGTTTAGGGTTTAGGGTTTAGGGTTTAGGGTTTAGGGTTTAGGGTTTAGGGTTTAGGGTTTAGGGTTTAGGGTTTAGGGTTTAGGGTTTAGGGTTTAGGGTTTAGGTTTTCGGGTTTAGGGTTTAGGGTTTAGGGTTTAGGGTTTAGGGTTTAGGGTTTAGGGTTTAGGGTTTAGGGTTTAGGGTTTAGGGTTTAGGGTTTAGGGTTTAGGGTTTAGGGTTTAGGGTTTAGGTTAGACCCTCAAGCCTAAACCGTCAACCCTCGAAAACCTTAAACCTTAAAGCCTCAGCAAGTCGAACCTTAAACCTTAAACCCTCAAACCTTAAACCTTAAATCCTCAGCCCTCGAACCCTAAACCTTACACCCTCAGCCCTCAAACCCTACACCGGGCTCTCTCGAGCTCATAGAATTACAGGGGGAAACGCCGGGCCACCACCCACCGGCTCACTTTCGAGGGTGGTTGTCAAAATAGTGGTCCCCTTTTCGGATCCCGCTGATAATATGGCACCAAATATTTAGGGTACCCCAAAAAGGGATCATAATTTTGACAACCGCCCGGTTCGGTGTTGATAACCAAGTTTGGAGTTCAAGGTATTCATTCCAACTGACACTTTGAGGCTGTAGGAGTTCACAGGGTGGGGTGTTGGAGCTTCAAAACTTCTTCCAAAACCCTCCCGTGCGTGAAGCCCCGATGCTCGAAACCCTCAAACCCCAAACTTGGCTGCACTTAGCAGGGTAGCTATGAATCCAATTTTTAGCTGCCTTATTAAGAAACCCAATAAGCCCAAAAAAGGCTAAGGATCTAAAGTTACGGTAGAGCACCACAGAGTAAAGACCCTAAACTCTCATCAAGGGTGCGGTGGACTCCACGCATGATAATCGTGGTGTCATTGGAGCGGGTGTGTCCGATCTGCTGAGACCACATGACACCTGCAGGCTCGCTGCTTAGGGGTTGCACCTAAGGGATCTTGCGGTTTCTTACCCTACACCCTGCACCCCAAAACCTAAACCCTCTACCCTAAACCCTACACTCGGATCTTGGGGTTTGTGGGCACCTGGGGTTTCTTGCAACGACGGAAGGCCCCCCAGTCATTGGGTAAAACTGTTCCAAGTTCACGATACAAGGGTTTAGGGCTCAGCGTTCGCTGTAGGGTATGGGGAACCCCGCTAGACGATTTGGGGTCTTACTAGCCCTGACACAAACATGTAGCGTCGGGTACGGAATTCGGGGTGGGGGGGCCTCACTTTACCAAACCCGGAGTTTGCGGAACCTCCCACCTCCCCAAACCCCCCCTTCCCTTCCTCAACTGCACGATGGCACCCCACCAAGCCTTAAGATCTGGTGGTGCGCAGGGTCGCAATACTAGCAGAGCTATTCGACACTGAACCACCAGCTGAGCCAACACCGATACGCAGGGGTATATAGGGGCCCTGCTTGGGATGCTGGGCCCTGGGTTCCACTATGAAAAGCCTTCACAACTGTGGGGGGTGGGGGGGGGGTTCGAACAACCCGCAAATGGCCTCTTTTTCTTCTTCTGCTGGGCATAGGGGGAGACCCCCCGCGCTCGAAGCGCGCCCTCTCTCCCTCTCTGTCCCTCTCTCTCCCTCTCAGTCCCTCTCTCTCCCTCTCTGTGCCTCTCTCTCTAGACCTCTCTTTCTCTCTTTCTCTCTTTCCCTGTTTCTCTCTTTCTCTCTTTCTCTCTTTCTCTCGTTCTCTCAAGATCTCTTTCTCTCTTTCTCGCTTTCTCTCTTTCTCTCTTTCTCTCTTTCTCTCTTTCTCTCTTTCTCTCTTTCTCTCTTTCTCTCTTTCTCTCTTTCCCTCTTTCTCTCTTTCTCTCTTTATCTCTTTCTCTCTTTCCCTCGGTCTCTCTTTCCCTCTTTCTCTTTTTCCCTCTGTCCCTCTTTCTCTATTTCTCTCTTTCTCTCTTTCTCTCTTTCCATCTTTTCTCTCTTTGTCTCTTTGTATTTTTGTCTCTTTCTCTCCTTCTCTCTGTCTCTCTCTAATTCGTTCTTTCGTTCGTTATTTGTCCTTTTATTGTTATTTATTTCTTTATTTTTTGTATTTTTTGTTCTTTATGTATTCATTCCTTTCTTTCTCTCTCGTTCTCTCTTCTAATTCTTCTTCTTCTTACTACTATTATTATGATTATTATTATTTACATTCTGGTTTTCTTCTTCTTCTTCTTCTTCTTCTTCTTCTTCTTCTTCTTCTTCTTCTTCTTCTTCTTCTTCTTCTTCTTCTTCTTCTTCTTCTTCTTCTTCTTCTTCTTCTTCTTCTTCTTCCCCCCTCTTTCTTCCGCTGGGCACCTCTCGCGCTCACTCTCTCTCTCTCTCTCTCTCTCTCCCTCTCGCCCTCCCTCCTCCCTCCTGTAATGAGGCAAACTGTCAGTTAGACTTTGTGTGGCGTGCCCCACACAGCAAGGATGGCGGCAACCGTATTTTGAACGGGGATGCTCTACGACAACGGAACTCTCAGAATTGCTTCACTAGGGCTGTGATTTTCGTTGGACGTAGCTGAGAACTGCTGAACAGTTCAGGCTTTAGGGCTATCCCGTGCAACAGGCTACTACCCTCCACCACGTCACAAGGCAGGTGTGAGTGGCAGAGCCTTCGGAGTTTGGGTTGACGGTTTCGGGCTCAGGGTTTGAACCCTCAACCCTAAACCCTAAACCCTCGTAACACACAAAGCGGCTTCCAGGATGAGAGCAGGACGGCTCCGCAATACGCGGCCCTGGTTGCAACTCACGGTGCAGTCGCTCTCCAGCCTGCCCAACTTGTGGGGAAGGCACAAGGTTTAGGGTATAGGGTTTAGGGTGTGTAGGGTGTAGGGTGTAGGGTGTAGGGTGTAGGGTTTAGGGTTTAGGGTTTAGGGTTTAGGGTTTAGGGTTTAGGGTTTAGGGTTTAGGGTTTAGGGTTTAGGGTTTAGGGTTTAGGGTTTAGGGTTTAGGGCGTCCTGCACAGCCTTGCCTTCGGAAGCATGCCTTACCCCACATCTGTCCACAAACCTGCAAGGGCTGCCCAGAAAGAAGAGCGACAATAAACCTACAATGCAAAGCCCTATAAAACCTTGTAAGACCCTACAAAACCCCAAAAAAACCCTGTAAACCCCATAAAACCCTATACAACCCCCATTAACCCCAATGTTAACCACAGTAATCTCAACTGCCCTCGACGTAACGACGCGGGGCGCACGTGCCCACGCAGAAGGCACAGCTGGTGTGACAAAGGATCTGCTCAACCTCGCGACCCGCCCTTCTCTCGGGGCCCCTTTTGCGGGGTGGGGGGGGGGGGCGGGGTGTGGGGGGGGCCTTTGGGTTTAGGGTTTAGGGTTTCGGGTTTAGGGTTTAGGGTTTCCTCTTTGGGGAGGCCTAAGGTTTAGGGTTTAGGTTTAGGGTTTAGGGGGCTTCAAAGGGAGTATTGTGGCTTAGCTAGCTGGATGATGGATGACATGGGAGTTCGATGAAGAAGCTTTATGGACGGATATAATTGAACATGTGCATGCATTGAGCGCACATATTCTGTCCTCTTCAGGAGCCTTTTACGCCCTGAGCTTGGCTTTTGAGATTTTAGGGCTTAGGGGCGCGGGGGAGGGGTTTAGGGTTTAGGGCACCTCGGGTTTAGGGCTCAGGGCTTAGGGCGTCGAGGTCCTTCCAGGTGTTGACCACGGCGGAGGCCGCACAGGCACGCAAGCTGAGGCAGGAGTCCAAAGCCTTTCCCGGGGGAATTAGAAGGCTTAAATATTGGGATGTTCCCCTGTATACCAAGAGTCCTTCATGATAATCCCTATTCAAGAATTTTGGTATAAGGGGGAACATCCCAACTTAAATACAAGGAGCAGGCTTTACATCACAGGCTTCAGGGGTTGGGGCCGGTTTTTATTGGGCCGTTGAACTGGAAGGGGAGAACAATGGTAATTATGTAGGCTCCTGTTTTTGAAAGTTTTGTGGGCACCTATCAGATTATCACCACACAGCATACGCAGCGCGAGACACGCAATTAAAGAAACAGAAAAAAACTGTATACCGCAGATACACTCAGTCGCATCCTTCACCCGACGTTGTGTGAAGCAACAAACTACTCAACTTGCGCAACCCTTGTCTTGAACCATCCATCCCGTAGCCAAGCTACAGGACACTGCCGAAGCCAATGACCTTCAGCCATGACCCCCTATCTTTCCGCTGCCTGCTTGTGGACGAAGGTGCTGCCACTCCCAAATGTCCCGGTCCCCGTCGTTGCATCATAGATGACAGTTCCTAGAGTTTCAGTTGAAGCGCGTTTCGGTTTGCAGGCGGGGCGCATAGGTGCTTGGCACCGTCATCCATAACCCTTATTCCATGGACGGATCATACTGATTCAAGTGCGACTATTCAGACCCGCAGCCGACACCTCATTTGACATGCAAAATGAAAGGGGGCAGGCATATGCTGCACACGTGCCAGCATGGGGACGACAGTTTGCCTTCCGAATCTGCGGTTAGGGTTTAGGGTTTCGGGTTTCGGGTGTCGGGTTTAGGGTTTAGGGTTTAGGGCTTAGGGCTTAGGGTTTAGGGTTTAGGGGTTTAGGGCTTAGGGTTTAGGGCTTAGGGCTTAGGGTTTCGGGTTTAGGGTTTAGGGTTTAGGGTTTAGGGTGCTCGTCAAGTACATAAAGTCGCCGCGCTCTGGAGTCTGGCTTGCCCTTGCGCTACTACTCACACTGATGTACGTGTGTGAAACTTGGGCTGCTGCCATCGTCAAGTTCCAGGCAGCTTGCTGTCTCCCTTGGAAACAGACTTGGTGTGCTACGGTGCCTATACCGGAGGGGCCTCACGGCCTCAGGGGTTTTGGGAACCCTGAACCCTGTAGCCTTGGGGTTTGGGTGCAGAGCTTGTGATTTGATGCAGCTCATGGCCGAGACGAAGGCTCTGAATCACTGGGGTGTCGGGCCCAGCGGAGTCACCCACTGTGACCTGCCAATGGGATGCCTAGATGACGGGTTTAGAGTCTAGGGCTTGCGGTGTTGCCTACATGGCTCAGGGTGCCCAACCGGGAGTCACCTGTGAGTGGAGAAGGACGGGTGGTTGTAACAAAGAAGGGGCATGTCATTGTCATAGCAGCAGCAAAAAGAGGAGCAGCACGAGCACGAGTAGGAGTAAGAGTAAGAATAGGTGTAGGTGTAGGGGTGAGAGTAGGAGGAAGAGTAGCAGAAGTAGGATCCGGAAGAGTAGGAAGAGGAGTAAAAGGAAGAGTAGGAGGAAGAGTGGAAAAAAGAGTAGGAGGCAGAGTAGGAGGAGTAAGAGGATAATGTTTGCAGCGTGACGCATGGAGGGCGAGCCATACTCAACAAGCTGGTAAAAGGGAACCGTCAAGTGGCCAGTACACAGCCCAGGCACATCAGAATGCGGAAAACAACAAATGGCCAGACAAGCCAGCAGCCAACGATATCGCTGCGAAGGTATCCGATGCTAGGTACGCTGACAAAAAGCGAGACCATTGCAGCAACTGAGGGATTCCATTCCGTCAAAACTAACTCCGCGGGAGCAGCACTGAAACTTCGGTCCCGCCCAACCCGCCATGGCAGTGCTGCAAATTGTGGCTGGCTGATTTTCTCTGTTACTAGAGCTTGAGGAGTGGAGCTAAATCTCTCACACGGTCAATCCTTCTTTTCAGAGGGGTTCAGGGTCTTTGGCTTTGTCCTCCGAGTCCTCTGTTCCTCTCATGCGACTTCAAAGTCCCCACGCAACAGGGCACATACATCCCTGACTGTGATGACACTTGCGAAGGTCTGGCAGGTTAGGTTTTGGAAGCTTCAGTCAGAGCACACGCTGCCCATCCATGGACACGTGCCGTGCGAAATGTTCAAGTACCGAAACTGAAGCTTGCTAACATTGCGGTCCTCCTGCGAAGAAATAAGCGAATCCTTCGCGAAGACTGGGGGAAGTTAGTCACACGGCCTGTCGGGCATTGGACCAGGCATTGGAGTGACTTTATTTTGGGAGCCAGGCTGAGCACTAAAAGCCCGCAAGGGCCCCTAAACCGCAATCCCTCTGGAACATCCAGGCCTCCAGTGAGTAGCTTGCGACGGGCACAGACATCAGGCACAGGTACCTCGGGACACCAAAAGACTCCCCTAGACCCTAAGATGCTAAGCTTGAAGCAAGATCAGCCCTCCTCTTCTGGCTTCCAAGGCCTTTGGGGCGAAGCGTTCAAGTACTTGAGTGACATGTAGAGGCATTCTTGCATGCTCGTTTCATTTGCTGGAATCCAACCTTGCAAGTCATCCTGGGGTATTCTGGACCTGGACACATTCCAGACCTTTGGCGTTGCCTACAAGGACCTTGAAGCCTTCAATCCGAGGGCGCTACAGCTCCTAGCGTCACCTCGTCTTCTCCTACTACGTATCACCTACACAGCCACTATCACCACGACTACCACGACCACGACCTTTACCTCCACTACTGCCACCACTACCTCCACTACCAATACCCCTACCACTACCATTACCACGAGCGACAACTCATAGTAGTCACTACGACCACGATGACGACTACCCCGACCACGACCCGCTTAGGGTCTGGGGCTTCCCGCCTGCCACTGTCAGGGCCGGAAACCTACAATGGAGAGCAAAAGCGAGATGAAACCTCAGGAGGAAGAAACATTCTCACAGCCCTTCCCAGGCTAAGGTTTCAGGGCTTCGGTTTCCCAGAGTCTCTCGATCCCCCAAAGCCTATAGGCACTCCTAAACCCTCGATGCCTTCTGACCCCAAACCCTAAACCCTAAATCCTGAGTCTTTAAGTCCCAAGTTCAACCCCAAACCCTAAACCCTAACCCCTAAACCCCTAAACCCCTAAACCCTAAAGGGCACGCATCCAGAGGAAGTGCACTAAAAGTGCCCTGGGCGGTGCCATCCCGGCTCGTGTGGACGGCGCCTTCGGCTTCGGGGCTCCGTGGGGCTTCAGGGTTTGGTAGACTTCAGACTTGGGACTTAAAGACTCAGGATTTAGGGTTTAGGATTTAGGATTTAGGGTTTAGGGTTTAGGGTTTAGGGTTTCGGGTTTAGGGTTAGGGTGCAAGCGGTTTGGGGCTTTAGGGCTTATAGAGCTTTGAGTTTTTAAAAGCTTAGAGATGCGGGTCTAGGGATTTAAATTCCAAGGCTGACGGTCCTAAAACCCCAAAACACACAAGGGAGTGGCAAAGCTCCAGGGCAAAGGAAGGGAAAGCTTGGACTGCATGGCTTAAAGAGCCGTTAATCGAGGCATAAGTTTTCAACCTTAAACAACTCTATATGTGGGGTTCCGAAAATAGGGTTGTACCCTTCGTGGGGGGCTCCGATTATACGGATGACAGTCTTTTCGGTGAATATTCAGGGTCCCCCCCCCATTGTAACCAAATACCCACATTATGAGTATGCCTCTCTTGATTCAGGGGTATTCCAGGCCTTCTGGGTCCCTGCGCGGGTAGGAGCATGGCGTGCGTCGTGCTAACAACTGGGCGCGGCGCTGGTGTAGCCACCGCCCCAGAAGCCAAACACGTTCGGCTCCACAGAGGTCCTCGGCGGCTCATCGGAAACTCTTGGGCTTCTTGGGGCTTGCGGGCTTCAAGCTTTGGGTGCGGTTTGAGGGAAAGTGTCTTGTTAGAAACAGCCCCACAAAAACCTGGAGACCTCGGGTTTTTGGAGGGGATGTGAGGTCCACTCGAGGGCTCCGAGGCCTCTTTGGGGGTCGGGGCTTCTTGGGCTCCACGCAGCTGCAAGAAAGGTGTGCTCGGAAGGGTGTCGAAGGCCGCCTGGGCCCCAGAGCTTCCAAGGATGCAGAAGGGGTTTAGGGTTTAGGGTTTAGGGTTTAGGGTTTAGGGTTTAGGGTTTAGGGTTTAGGGTTTAGGGTTCAGGGTTTAGGGCTCTTGAGGTTTGGGCATCTTAGTCTTTGCCGATAGTCTCTGGCTTGGCAAACCCCGCGTATAACCCTAAACGCTGAACCCCTGCACCCTAAGCCCCAAAGCCCAAAACCCGAAACCCTAAACCCTAAACCCCTAAACCCAAACCCTAAACCCTAACTCTTAACCCTTAACCCTTAACCCTTAACCCTAAAGAAGATCATGCTGTGAGGGCTTAGGATGCTGAAGAAGCCCTACATCAGGAATCGAGTCTCCGAGCCGTAGCTTGGCCGAACTAGGGTTTAGGGTTTAGGGTTTAAGGTTTAGGGGTTAGGGCTTAAGGCTTTGGGTAACAAGTAACAACCAAAAAACCCACAAAAAGGGAACTACGCAGGCCTCCCATCCGCCCACCACGACATCTGGGGGGCCGAAGTTGAGGTAAACAGGCCTTGGAGTTTAGGGTCTTTGGATGTTCGGGTATCGGGTTGGGGGACTCTGGTTGAGGGCTCAAAAGGCAGGATGGAGCGGGGTTCTAGCTTGGGTTGAAGAGTACTTGCACTTGTGCCGTGGCGGCGCTCGAGAACCTCAATCCTTGGTGCGCCCTAAGTTCCCAGCTTGGGCCACTCTCACCCATTTGCAAGGGCGGACTTACAGCCTGTCCGATTTCCGCACCAGCCAAACATCAACAACGGTGGGGCCTGAAGACTGGTGGTGCCAAAAGAAGCACCCTGAAGGCTAGTGGTGCCCAACGCCCTCCCCCCCCCCTTCCTGGAAGCCCCTGGATCCATAGAAAGCCTGTAGTGTGGGCGTTAAGTACATTGAAACCCATGGCGGCGCCAGATGAGCATGAGATTTTGCCGATGTGTGGAAAGACACTGAAAAACGCTTCAAAACCTTGAGCCCTACGCCCCATCAACACTACCTACCCGAAGAACTGCAGCCTGCGTCCAGCACCCCGGATAAGCGAGATAGTTCTGGGTCTCTGTACCCTTCGAACTATTTGGGGGCCTCTGGCTTCGGAGCCTGTGACGTCAGGCTTGAGGATTTTATGGGGTTTACGGCATTTAGGGGGTTTAGAGGGTTTAGGCGGTTAGGGGGTTCTGGGAGAAAGAACTCAGGCGAATCCTCCTCCACAAGCGTCCGTGGCGGGAGGGAATCGGGCTTTAGGGTACAGGGCCCCTAAAACCCCTAAAGCCCTGAACCCTAAAATCCTACAGGGCTCGTGTCTATTTACACTTTCCAAACCACATCTGGGGCCGCCGGCCCAAATCCCCAGACACTGAGACCAAGCCTCTGGTTTAGGGTTTAGGGAAAAGGGTTTAGGGTTTAGGGTTTAGGGTTTAGGGTTTAGGGTTTAGGGTTTAGGGTTTAGGGTTTAGGGTTTGGGGTTTAAGGCTTTAGGCGGTAAAACCCTGAAGAAACCCTTGAAAAACCCTACCTTCAAGCTGCGGGGTGATGGCTTCTGCTCACTAAATCAACGCAACACTCAGCCCGGAAGCCCCCTTTACGGCCCCAAGAAGCCCAAAAAGCTCCAGAATCCCAAGCCTTGAACACCCACTGAAAAACATCCTCCAGCCTCACTGGAAATCCCCACGCTGCCAAACAAAAGCAGTTTGGAGGGTTTAGGGTTTAGGGTTTGGGGTTTGGGTTTGGGGTTTCAGGGCTTAGCACTTAAGGCTTAGGGTTCGGGATGAAAAAATCTTCGTGGAGGAACTCACAGTTCCCCCCGCACCTGTCAAGGATGGCGAAGACAAGCCTTGAAGCACGACAGCATCACATCACCCGAAGGTTTCGGACTTACGGTTTGGGGCTCAGGGTTTAGGCTATTGTGAGCTCTTGTGCAGGAGATTCCCCGTGTGGGGTTTCGGGTGCAATGGTTGGGGTTCCCTTGGGTTTCGCAGGGTGCGGGCCCTTCGCATTGACAGCTTGCAACTGTACCGATGTTGGGGTTCCTCCAATCAGGGCTCTTGTATTTTGGTGGGTACCCTACTTCAAGAAAATTCGCATAGAAATGCGCCCGAACCATCCCGAACTCTAACGCGTGATGTGGAACACCTGCCTGCTTCTCGGCTTTGGCGCGCTGACTTTTGGGTGCAAAGTTTCGCGAATTTCCCTAAACCCTAAACCCTACACCCTAAACCCTACAAGGATGATTGCGGATGGGCTCAGTCGCAGCATCCATGCCTGCGCCACCATAAATACTCGGAGAGCCCATCTAGCAGATACAGACGAACTACATGCCCAACACCATACATGTTACAGCCAGGGGGCAACAGGTAGCAGACGCCCGTCATGTAGAAGCCTCGCAGGGCACTGCCCCCCGCCATTGAGCCATGGCACGAAGCCCACGAACCTCTGAAAAAAAGCTCACAACCCCCCGGAAAAAGACACAAGACCCAAACCTGAAAACCTGCTGCCCCCCCCCCCCCCCCCAATTACAAAACCCTACACCACCAACTCATTTTTTCAAGAACCCTAGCTACGGGGGAACCCAGAAGGCCCCAAGCCTCCCAGAACCCAAACGAAGCCCAAGGCTGAAGCTTCGGGTTCAGGATTCAGGGTTTCGGCACTAAACCCCTAAACCCCTACAACCCTAAAACCCCTAAACCCCTTAACCCTAAAACCCTAACCCCTTCCCCTTGCCCAAGCTGGGCATCCTGTGCAGTCTTCAGCCCATGGTGGCAGATGGAAGTCCGAGATGAGAGCTGCTGGGGTTTGGTGCGTTCACTGCTTGAGGGTTTAGGGTTTAGGGTTTAGGGTTTAGGGTTTAGGGTTTGGGGTTTGGGGTTTGGGGTTTGGGGTTTAGGGTTTAGGGGCTTTGGGTTGAAGGCTTCGGGGGCAGAGGCCTTAGCGCCTTTCAGGCTCAGAGTTTGGGGGGTGTTTTTTCTAAAGCAGCTTAGGGGTTCTGAGTCGAACTCGCATGCGTGGACGTGGACTTGTCCCCCATGCTGTCGAGCACATGTCGCGGAAGCGCAAAGCGAAATCCATCCATCTCCAACATCATGTTTTAATCTAGATATATCCTTCAGACAAGGAAGGAAATACAAAATGACTTACAAGTAAAATTGTAGAATAAACACAGAATAGATTTATCCAAGGTAACAAATCAAAAATATTGAAATGCATCCCAAGTCGGCAAGAAGTCAAAACCAGCTATGATTCCGTTACATCATGGAAACAAGACCTCTCGGATGATAACGTTCCAGTGTGCTGATCCTCTCTTTCCGTCCATCTGTAACATTCTGGTCTGATTTCGAATGCTGTGGTCCTCGTCTTGTTGTTCATCGTAAATGTCCAAATTGTAGGTGTGCACTTTTGTTACATCTTGTACGCGAGTTGTTGACTTCTTTTAGGGGGGGGTTGCGGACGCGCTGCAAGCTCTTTCCCCTTTCAAAGAGACAGACGTGAATGCCGAGCGACAGCAAAAGAGGTCCTCCGTCGCGTGACACCTCACATCTACAAACCCTACACCCAACATAGTACACCCTAAACTGGGAATGCTGGCTGAAACTTTAAGCATGTAGCTGTTGGGAAGTCGAGAGCTGCAGAGAAGACCTGAGAAAACCTCCAAAATGAGAAACTATTCACCCATGAACTGCACAGTCCTGGAACCCGAAAACCCTGAACCCCAGCTCTCCACGCTAGTCCAACACTCGACGCATCTTGACGGCTCTAACGGTTATATAGCTTGCAGAGCGGATGCAACCGGTACGTTCCCTGTCCTCAAGGGGCTCGACGCACAAGGGCGTGTGAGGCCGCAGCCTGAAGAAGCTGACAAACACTTGTGCAACAACAGCATAACAACAGCCCATCAACAAGCACATGAAGTACCGAAGCTTGGCTGCCTTAAGAAGCACAGGGGCCGACAACCATGCGAATGAAGCGCGCTGGGGGGAGTTCCACGAGACGGTGCGTCACGGCTGCGATATGTCTTTTTTTCATTAGCAGCCTGGACAAGGCCGAATTAGCACCATTCGTCTCAGACCGTCGCCGCATTGTGCCAACGTTCTGGGCGCTGTATTTCAGAAGCTGCGAGGTGCAATGAATCGTCATGGGCTCAGACAGCCGGCCGTCCGCGTCTTGCAGGCCGAAAGCCATGGAATGAAAACGTGCTCTCGCAAGAGATGTGAAAGCAGCAGCTGCCGGGGCCCCATGAAAGCACCATGCTGCAGGCTCAGTCGTCAAAGATCTGCACTTCATCCGCTACGAAGGCCTGGAAGAAGGTGTGATTCTCGGTGTCACCGACGAGGTTCTCCTTGGTCACATACTTTACGCCGCCCCAGGTCCAAAGAGCATAGGAATCCCGGTCGTCCTCGCATGCTTGGAGGTATACCACGTGGTTCGCCTCCGCACCAACAGGGCCAGTGAAGATTTCTCCGCTGTTGTTAATGCCCGGTTGGGAGGCACTCTCGGACGCTTTTTGTAATGGATCGGCATCCACTGACAAGAGTGCAACCCCGTTTGAACTGACGATGTCGCAAGCCTCCTGGAGGGCAGCTGCACGGCTGGCCGTGCTGCTGAGCTCTTCCGTCCTGCACTTCTCGCTGATGAGGGATCTGCACATGGCCATCGTAACCTCATCGCTCTGGCCCTCGATTTTGTCCCACCGCTCGAAGGTCTCCGGGTCCTTTTCCTTGATGCCAGAGTACATGACGTTGATAGCCGATGGCTCAGGGCAGTCTTCCAAGAACTCCTTGAGGTGACTCATCGTAGCATAGGTCCACATGCCGGTGAGCCCAGCAGAGAGGCGGGGTGTGTAGTCCTGCGGATCACATTGCTGAAAGCATCCGGGTGCTGTTGGGTCGCCGTTCCTTTCGAGTTCCACCAGTCCGGGCTGCAGGGTGTAGATGTTCGGGCAAGGCTCGAGTCGTTCCAGAATCCGACCTGTCCAGAAGAGGCGCACGCCCATCTTGATGGCTTGGGCCGGAGCTGCCCAGCTCAGAGCCCCAAGGCTGGCGACCCAACCGCAAGTGCCACTACCCAGTTGATTGGGGCTGCCTGTGAGGACGGTGCGCAAGATGGAGCACATGCTGTAGCCCACCAGGCCCTTGCCGTCCAGCACTTCAGCCTGGGGCGGCTCCACCTCACGATCCACATCTCCGACGGAGCCAGCCACCCAGGAAGGATACTCGCCCCAGTCGGTCACGGCCACACTGGTGAACTTCGGCGCCAGCTCGTAACGGTGCACCAGTTCCCATGAAGTCCGGATGGCTGCATTGATAGCTTTGCAAGTGTCATCCTTCGGGTTCTCCGCACAGAAAGCATCCACACCAAGCTCCTCCTCCATGGCCTTTATGACTTCCTTGACTCCTTGTCCAGAATGCTCCGTCCAATCCACTTGTGTGCACTCGGCCCAGGTGTTGTCTTGCTTGATAGCCGCCGGGATTCGAGAACCAAGCAGGTTCACATCCGCGAAGAAGTAATCCAAGACCTGCTCAACCGTCACAGCATTCGTCACAGCATGTGCCGCATCCGAATCTCCCATCCGTCGCTCCAACATGGTCTTGGAAACAGTCCTTTGCAAAAGCTGGCTTGCCTCCTGCTGACACTCCTCGGTTGGGGTTCCCGCGGCAGTGCCCAGAAGGAGGCCGATGACGCAGCGCATCAGGCTAATTGACATGGGGCACGACGCAGGAATCTGGGCTGCTGAGGGTCTGAAAAGTTCTCTCTGACTGTCGGTGGGACTCTCCGCCACGGTTCCGACAAGTAGACAGCTTTGCTTACGTGAAGCGCAACCAAACAAGACACTTAACATTCAGGGACTGAGCAGCTCATCTGCTGCCAAAAAACCTGACGAGTGCCGCATCCCCTCCGCGAAGTGCAAGCGGCCGCATCTGCAGTACCTTGCCTGCCAACGGATCTTATTGCTCGGCTGAGTCTGTTATTCTTTTGCGACAAAAAGCCAAAAAAACTAAGCTGCTTTCCGGGCCTGAAGGAGGATACTTGTCGCAAATGCAGGTTCCCAGTTTGGGGACAACAAACAAATCATTTCTAGCTTGCTCCTTTTGGACCGACTCCCACTAAAGCAAAACTGCAGTATATAGCCATCCTTAAGCCGAACGTGGGTTCCGAACCTGGGTTCCGAATTCGTGGGCTCTTGGGTTGTTGTTGTTCCCCCCCTCCCCCTCCGCCGGCCGGACGCCTGCGAAGCAAGCTCCGAAGCAAACCACCCGAAGCAACGAAGCTGACCCCCCCAAGCCCCAAATTCCAAGAATCAGCGTCAACATTTCCCAAAATGCGTAGCAGCACTACGGTAAGGGATTCCCACACTGCCGATGCTTTGTGCCAGAGTTGACTGCTACACGTGAAAGCTAAAGGGATCATAGTAGTAACGTAGTTTAGGTACCATGGCGTAAAGGGTTTATACAGCACAGGTCAGTTTGCAAAACCATTGCAAAACTGGCAGTTGCAATTGCGGGCCTTTTTTTGAATTTAAAGTATTTTGGCTTCTTATGTCTGTTTGGCTATTTTGTAAAAATTTAAAACAAGAGAACGCAATCGAAGCTTTGTCAAAAAAACCGAATGAAATGGAAATCAAGTTCTAAAGAGAGAAGAGACGTTCCAGAAAAGCATGGCCCAAGTTTCGGACGCGTCAACCTGAGGAAGTTGCTATTTGGGTCTTAAGAACAGCCGGCAGCACCGCTGGAGAAGCGAACCCTTTTTGCGTCGCGTCCGGCAACTCTAGCTCAAGCTCATGCTTCACCTGCTGAAAGCCAAGTGGGTGGAGTGCAAGCTGGAAATAGCCTTGGTGAAGGCACTTCCAAGCCAACATTGGTTTTTCTTTTTGAACTTAGAAAACACTGGAAAACCAAACAAAAAAGACAATTTTACTTTCCAGAATTTACAACCACGCATATAAGCTATATTCATCAGCAAATTGAAACTTCTTTCCAGTAAACGTAAAGCTGCTTCCAACCATCCATGTCCGTGCATGCAGGCTTTCCATGCGCATACTGGCTTACAGCATGGTAACTTGGTTGAGTGCCAGCCCACAACTTTAAAAGGGACAAAACCAAGGATGGCTGCAGCACCCTGCACACGTGATCTCTTGAGGAGCTTGCAAAGAAGCAAGGGTTTCGGGTTTAGGGTTTAGCGTTTAGGGTTTAGGTTAAGGGTTAAGGGTTTAGGGTTTAGGATTTAGGATTTAGCTTCTCTCCTGTTTCATCCCTGTTTCGATCCGAACAATAATAACAATAATAACAATAATAACAATAATAACAATAATAACAAGAATAACAAGAATAACAAGAATAACAAGAATAACAAGAATAACAAGAATAGCAAGAATAACAATAATAACAATAATAACAATAATAACAATAATAACAATAATAACAATCATTACAATAATAACAATAATAACAATAATAACAATAATAACAAGAATAACAGATAACAATGATAACAATAATAAACGCACGCTCTTCAAAAGCACTTCTCAAGTGACAACGTGACCTTGGAGAATTTGGCGGAAGAAACTTTTTTGCATACGTGGGTCACAAAGGGCAGACTCCCTGACAAATCAAAGTTTAATTACCGCTGTTGCATGCATGAACATTCACCCTTCGCCTACTCCGCCGGGTAAAGATCAGGCAGGCCAAGCAACACAGTGACGTGTCCAAGAGTGTGTACGTGTGTTTGTCCTTCTGCTGTCTTGTTGAATAAGACTTTGAGCAATCTTGCGTAAATTCGAAGAATTGAAAAACATGCCGGTTTAGTTTTGGGGTCGGAAGTTTTCCGCAGGGTAAAAGCCGTGGATTTGTGGAGCGCATCTTGTGAGCGAGTAGGAAAGAGGTTGCGAGTGACGCATGAAGTTGTGACCTGCTCACACGTTCGATTGAGAATCTCCGCATGATGAACAGAGGAAACGGGCTTTCAAGATCATTCCAACCTCTAACTTTGTAACTCCTGGTCAGAATCCATGGACATGCTGTTCGGACCGATCTTCGCCTTTTGCTGCATCCTGATCACCAGCGAGCGGCCAGAGCACTTTCACCTGGAGGTTCCGGCGCAATTAGAACATATTAGAACTTTGGTTTTGCAGGTTACCGTAATGATAACCATAATATAAAAAGCCATAATTGTCATAACCACAATAATAATTAAAACCAAAAAATATAAATAACCTTGATCATGACAATAGTATCATAATAATTAAAACCAAAAAATATAAATAACCTTGATCATGACAATAGTAATAACCCTAATAATTGTCGATGGTTGCCTGCCCTTCCGGGTCCTGGATCAGCGACCCTGGCAGTTTGGTGCCTTTGGAAGGCAGCTGGTTTCGAGAGCAGGCAGGAACGGCAGCAACAAAGCGTAAGGACTTGCGGAAGCAGCGCAGGCAAGAGAGGCAGCAGAAGCGGTGGCAGCGTAAGAACATGCGCAAGCAGCGCAGGCAGCAGCAAGCGCGCCAGCAGAAGAGGAAGCAAAAGAGGAAACAGAAAAGGCAGCAGCGAAAAGGCTTGTGGAAGTGGTTAAAGCACGTCATAGCGAAGCAGAAGCAGCAAATGAAGCAATGCTCATTTGCTTCTCGATTCTTGAGAGACGTCTGCAAGTCGTTGAGTTCTACAGCGCAGCAGATTTGGGAGATGGGAGATGACGTCCGCGCTAAAGTAAAGCGTTCGCCACCAGAGAGCTTTTGCAGCCGTGGCAGCCAAGTCGAGTTTGCAAAAATGCATGTTGTCTATAAGCTCGTCAGGACTACCGAGCTCCGGTGCATTCTTAAATCAGGAATTGTGTCACTGGGATTTCCTTGGAAATTTGTTCGAGAGGAACATGAAGCACACCTGAGTGGGACTTGTTTTGACGGACCGCCCAGAGACTCCAAAACATCTTAAATAAGTTTAAGAGTTGTTTTGCGTTCTGAATTTAAGGATGCATCTCTTAATTAAGGGGCCCTGATTTCTTTCTTAATTAAGACAAAATTCTTGCTTAATTTAGGAATATTTTTCTATAGTGATATATATCTATACTTATATACCGACATGAATCTAACAATTTCTGTGTGTAGAAATTTGGTATACATCCAAAAGCGAATATTATCAAAGTCTTTATTCCATAAAAAACATATTTGGTAAAAAAACTCTGACCAGTGCGGGTTCTCATACGTCCCAGTTGTGCCATTTTCTTCACTCATCGAGTCGTGGCAGTCGGTTGCCAGCTGTGAAACGCTTTAGCACTTGCCAAGAAACTGCAGACATGGTAAAGCGGCCACCTCTGCGGCGTGCTAAAAGGGCCATGCTGTGGCCGAACGATTCGTCACGGTACGTCCAATGCTTAGTCGGATTCACACGGTCCAACCCCAACTCAAAAAGCTGGTGGGCTTTAGGTTTAACCCTAAAAAGCTTGAGGTCCAGGAAATGACTTTCCAACCCCTCCAGCAGGAGCAAAAATTCGCGGGATGCTTGCTGGAAGAGGTCTGGCAGCCATCGTTGCTCGCTCAGACACTCGTACATGCTGTTCAAGCGGCGGCTCGCATGAATCATCGTGTTCTGAGCCGGGACAGAGGAGTCCAAGAATTTGTCTGCGATCTGCATGACACAGGGGACAAGTGTTCTCGCCTCCCCTGCCTTTGCACGAAGTTTGGGAGCTTTCATTTTCCCACGTTCCTCTGCCCTCAACATTGTAGGGACCAGTTTCGGAAGGCGGTTCTCGGAATCGTTGGCCTTGTAGTAAGCAGAGATTTCCTGGAAAATGAGAGCACACTTGTCATGGCGAGAACGGCCCGGCAAAACATACTCCTGCAGGTAGTAGAACATCGATCCAATAAAGTCACAGGTTATTCCCAGGT
This sequence comes from Symbiodinium natans, assembly GCA_905221605.1. Classification (NCBI taxonomy): domain Eukaryota; class Dinophyceae; order Suessiales; family Symbiodiniaceae; genus Symbiodinium; species Symbiodinium natans. The sequence goes on from CAJNDS010000040.1 coordinate 92,332, forward strand.
CCACGCAGTGAAGGAAGTCGAACTTGCAATTCTCTGAACCGAAAAGTGTGAAAAGCAGAGCTTTAGCGCAGACTGCTTTTTCCGTTCGCACTTGAGCCAAACACGTCAGTGTTCAGCTGCACTGTCTTCAGTCAGCAAAGGTGCTCTCTCCAAGAGCAAAGGCTTCAAGTCTTCAAACGACATCTCAACTTTGTTTAGACAAAGGAGAATGCAAAAGTAACATGCAACACATCTTGGTTACTGCTTCAGGACTTCAGGTCTGTTGCAAAACATACAGCATGCTCTCAGAATGCCTCAGTCGAGTGTCAAACGGTCACGACACGGTACGAACGACGGGGCAAGGCACACGGAGTGAGTAACGGCCAAAGTCTGTTCCTCAGAGCTTTGCTTCAGCACTTCCAGATGACTCTCAGGTCAACTCCCGAGAGCTAAAAGCCTCTCTGTGCTTCCCAAAACTCATCCTCGGACTTGCAAACCAAAACATGTCAAGTCAAAGCACCTTCATGTCATGCAAACATGCTCATGCCAAAACAAAACATGTTCTTGCCATGTCACAGCACTCATGTCCTACACATGTACCTGCAAGCAACTAGGCAAACAAAGAAATGTCATATTTTCACACCCCCTCATGCCTATTGCGCGGTCAGTCCTTCTTTCGTCTTTCGAGACTTTTCCTGGCTTCTTTCACCAGGAATCGGCCTAAGCCCTGCGGATAGACACCTGTCGCTGCTATGCTAGTAGCACTCGCATGCTCGTGGTTTCCTGGGCAAACACAAGAGGATAAAGTCCAGATAAAACTTGAATCCGAACTGACGAACCACCAATGCTTCAGGATACGGTTGCCAGCTTCCTCGAAACAGCACCGGTCTACCAAACACTCGTGCTCGAGTCCCAGTCTTTTCGCTGTTGACTTGTAGACTGTTTCTCCCCAAAGGCCAGACCCTTTAGGCCATTCGTGGGAGAGGAGGAGCCTCTCGTGGCCAGCATAGTCCTGGAAAACTGCTCGTATGCGTCTCCAGGACTTCTTGTGTACCTCCAGACTAGCTCTCCATCTCGCACGGTTCTTCACGTCCTTTGAGAAACGCAGGTGCCTAAGGCCACTACCTGCGCTGCACGGCGTAGACAAATGTGCATACACGTAGATTCTTTCGTTAGAAGCCATCTTTTCCAGAATCCCTTTTAGCAACAAAGAAGCCTCTCTACTCAGCAAGTCTAGCTTCTTGGTGATTCCAAAGTACGCGATGTCACGTTCCCGCTTACAAGCTTGGGCTATCGCGCTTTCCTCTTCGCAACAGAGTTCCAAGACAACCATGGTGGCCTCCCCAGAAGCAACTCTGTAGGCCTCGTCCTTCCACGAGCTCGGAATTGCGAGCACTTCGTCGCAGGTATTGGGCTCTTTAAAGGTAACCGAAACGCTAGTGCCTGAAGCTTTTTCTCCCAGCCAACCGGCTCGGTGGTCAAGCCACAAGCCTCACACAAGCTTGCCAAACTGTCATTCGTGGGACTTTTCGTTAGAGCATCTGCGGGGTTGATGGCCCCCGGTATGTGCTCAATCGTGAACCTTCCACGATCCACAAGTTCCTGGAGAAATGCGGCTCTTAACTCTATATGGCGAACTTTCCTCAGCAATGTTCCCATTTTTGAGATACAAACCGCGCTTTCAGAGTCAGAGTAACCCTTCAAGAGATAGTAACCGGTCTCCCTGTCCTGCGGAATGCCTTCCAAGATGGTCTCTGTCAAGAGGGCAATGTAGAGACCTTCCCTGGCTATCTCCGTGAGCGCCGCGAGCTCACTCTCAGCGCTGGACAGGGCTGTGGTTGATTGCTTTCTGCTAAAAGTCTTCAGACAGCAGTTTTCCCAAGTAATCACACCACCACTAACCGAATTCAAACTCCAGCTTGCGTCTGTAAAACAGGAAACCGCCTGAGGATCCGCATCATCTTCCAGGATCTCCCGAGTTGATGGAAACACCTGTACTCGGTGCGGAAGCCCTTTTATCCACTTAAGGACGTCTCTCATGCATGTTTCAGCAGCCTCGTCTGGCGCCGCCTGGTGCCGGCCCAAAAACCCGCAACAGAATTGCAGGTCCGGTCGGGAGAGGGCTGCCCATGCAAGCCGACCAAGGGTTCTACGATACTTTTCGTGTGCGGCCGGGCTAATCTTTTCAGTTTGCCCTTTTCGAACCAGGTCGGAGTATCGCTTTTCAAGCGACGGGAGTTTGGGGCTCGGTTTGGTTATATTGTACTCAGAGCAGCACGCGTCTAGGTACTTGCTATCTAGCCCGAAATAGACGCGCTTGTCTCCGGAACGTCGGAATATTCTCCTACCCAAGAAGGAAACTTCCCCCGCACCATTCTCAGGAAGCTCTCCAGTCAGTTTCAGCTTGTAGCGTTTCTGCAGTCCTTCGAAAACTCTCTTACCTTCCGAGGGGTCCTCGGAGTAGATCAGCAAATCGTCTACATAGAACAGTACCAACGTCAGACCCTTCGACGTCTTCCTTCGGTATATCGTAGGGTCCAGGCTTGGACTGAATCCGCTCTTCTCCAAGTACGAACTCAGTTCCTTATACCAAGAAAGCGGTGCCGATCTCAATCCGTTCATCGCTTTATGAAGACGAAGATACACCTTCTTGTTTCCTGCCTTTTGGGGAACAGAAGAGTCCGCAATACTCACATTGTTTGGGAGCTCTACGTACTCTGGCCTTGACACTGCAGCGTGCATGAAAGCCACGCTCACGTCACAGCTCAACACTGAGCCTTTCTTGCAAAGCAATGCCAAAAGAAGCCTTAAACCCTCTAAACTCGTAGTCGGGCTGTAGATGCCTTCTGAAAGCGTCGTGCCTCCCATTGAAGCGTAATCTCTAACAACGAGGCGGGAACGGTAAAGACCTTTACGTTTGATCGTGTTAACCCACCTGCTCGTGAGAACCCTCCGACCGCTCTCTCGCGCCGACTTGCGGGCCTCAGCTTCAGAGATCACTTTTCCTACTCCAAAAGACTCGAGTTCCTCAAGCTCCAACTTCATCGAAGCATACAAAAGTTCAGGGTCTAACTGTTCACCTGAGGTCTCAGAAACGGCGTTTCGGGGTACTTGGCACTTGATCTTACTCCCTCCGAATTTGAGAGTAAACGAATCAGCTACTTCTTTAGACGTGGCCAGAATGTCCGGTCCTTTGAACAAAGACTCTAACAGATGGTTAGTTAGCCAGTCAATTTCCATGTCCTCTAGGTCATCCGGCTGCATTTCCGGTGACCCAAGTCCGCCTTCCCCCTCATCATCTGTGGGTTCCACGTAAGACGGAATATCATTCAGAGGATCAGGATCATCTGGTACCATCTCTTCATCTTCGTTTTCAAACCCCGGGTCAGGGTCTTCTGACTTCACCGGATCAGGTGGTGGCTCAAACATGATGGGCCTTTCAGGATCCGCTGGGTCTAAAACGAGAGGCTGTGAAGTAGACAGAGCGTGTATGGCCCCTACGTCGTAGACAGGCTCACCTTTCGCTCCTTCTAAGGCCCTACAGACAGGAAAGATATCGATCTCAGTCTGACCCACTGGAGCAGCAAAGACACCGCCCCCTCTAGGCTCTTTAGGCCCTAGATACACAGCTTTCACTGTTTTCTTTCCCCTGTACTTCTGTTGATGCGCTTTTGAGCCCCCTACTTTAGCGTAGACAAGACATCCAAACGGCAGGGTCCTCGTACGATGCACAATCTCCTCGTGCAGCCGGTCAATGGGCGTAGTCACGTCCTGGTGACTAAAGCTCCAGAGGTTGTAGCACCTGGCGCTGTAAAGGACACAAGCTTGCCAGAGCATTCCTCCCAGCGGAAGCTTCTTGTTCCAGTCTTCCGGCGCGGAATTCCGCGCAACTTCTCTCTCCAAGTCTAACCACACTGCCCAAAATCCCTGCTTCATAGTTTCTACTTGTCTTTCAATAGCGCCTTTTGACTGAGGGCGATACCCGGGCACGACGTCCACAATGACGCCAGAAACAGCTACATCACCTGTACGGGTAGTCAATTTTTCGGCTAAAGACATCAAAGCCGACTCCTGATCACATCTCACTGTGACCATTTTATTCACAAGACCCATTTCGCGAATCACTCGTCCAATGTTGTAAAACAGATCCGGATCATCCAAATTCATGGCCGGGATGACCGTGGTATAGTTCGAAGAGCAATGTGCAAGAAGCAGCACACGAAGACGACCGAAGTAGTAGAAATCCATTCCTATCGTCTGGTCCTCGCGTTGCAAACGCCTTCGCAACCGTCTCGCAGGAACCTTCCCTTTACTCGAGGTGCAGGCCTCACAGTTCACATCATAAGGAAAATGACCTCTGGATCTATGCACTTGCAAAGCCACACTTCGCAGAGGTATCCTATCTGAAACTTCTGCACCTCCAGGCGGTTCCGGGGGTTTAGGTGGTTCAGCACCTTGAGGCTTCGGAAGCGGACTCTCTTTTTCTCCTCTCTCTTTTCTCTCTGAAGAACGTGGTATGTCACTATCGAGTTCTAAGGGCTCAGCTTGCGTCCCCTTACCGGGGAGGGGCAGTCCACGCATAACTCTCAAGTGGCTGTGCTCAGAAGTGGATCTGCTCCCTTTTTCATCATCGCCCTTTCTTCTCAACAAACAACAACCACACACACTCCAAGCACAACACCATGCCATGCACACCAACAAGCTCCACAAGTTCCTGTCGAGACAAAGGCCCAAGCACATGGCCTTACATGCGAACTTCAAAGAGGCTTTAAAACCTGAGCTCCAAGTTGGTTTCACAACGTGCCTGCTAAAGACCAGAGTACGTTCTACATCAACTCGAACATAACAGAAACGAGTCTTGATTCGCACTCGGACTCCTTTACGACGATGGTGTAAACGGTACTTTCGGGATACAAGTTGAGGGTAGTCACCAACTCCTCGAAACCTTTTCAAACACATCTTCAAGAATCGAAACCCTAACCAGAACGAACCCCCCAAGAGACTTGCTATCACATAGATCGCCAAGCAAGCGAAAACATCCAATGCTTCTCCTGGCATGCAAAACAAAGCACTCCTGGCCGGCAGGGGTCTGTCATGACTCATGTTCAGGAGGTTTGGGTTCGTGGCGTTTCTGAGGTTCACACTTGAGGGTATTTCGGATCTTTGAGGGTACTGCTTAGAAGATCGACGTTCTTTCGGGCTAGTTAAACGCGGACTTGAGGGTATTTCGGATCTTTGAGGGTACTGCCGAGAAGATCGAAGTTCTTTTGGGCTTCTCTTCAAGGGACCTTCAAGCTCGCACACTCCTAACCAAGCAAGTCTCACACAGCAACATGTCTGTTCAACTGCTTCACTCATGCTTCTTTCCAAGTCCAAACAAGCCTGAAAGACACTGTGTTTTTCCAACGCACAAGACATGCGATCGGCGCGTTCAGAAACAATTCCACAAGAGGAAGAATTCCGCACAGCCTTTAAGGCCTTCACTTCTTCTGGCAAGGGGAAGGAAGCACACCGCCAACTTGAGGCACTGCTCCCGCACGTAGACAGCTTCCATGCGAGACACGATGCTGTATTGCTGCGTGATGGTCCTCACAGCCTCGTATCCGCAGGCACTGAGAGACTGCCTTTTCGAGCACGAGCGTAGCAACTCCTGACCTCTTTCCCAACGTGAGAGAGATTGGGTGAGATAGTAGTAAAGCTTCGCACTTCGAGCAGCAACATCATCCGCCAAATCCTTCTGAAGGATCTCATTCTTTTGCTTGACGCAGAGTTGCAACTCTCGAACGAAAGACTCATCTTGAAGAGCAAGCCACGATGACAGTGTCTCCAGGTAGGCATGCCATGTCTCGACTTCTCGCATCCTGCCCTTGTTCATGCCTTGATGCTCTAGCATCGGCAGAGATGGAAGGTACTTCTCCGCCCTATTCTGCACCAATGGGCTCCGAACAGAGCTCGAAGACGAGGTAGCTCCTGCAAAAGGCACAGAAGGTGTGCTCGGTGCAGCTGCAAACGGGTCTTCCGTCTTGGCTCTAGCTGCAGCCTCCGCAACCAAACGTGCGGTCTCCGCTGCCTTCTCTTCAGCCTCATTTCGACGCTTCTCTTCCAAATCCATTCTTCTCATGAGGGCAGCTATCAACTGCTGGTTCTGCTGGTTGGCCTGACTTTGCTGCCTTAGCATCTCCAAGAAGATGGCTTGGAAGTTGCCTTCACCAAGGCCATTTCCAGCTTGTACTCCACCCACTTGGCTTCCAGTAGGCGAAGCATGAGCTTGAGCTGGAGTTGCCGGAGGCGACGCAAAAGGGTTCGCTCCTCCAGCAGGTGCTGTCGGTTGTCCTTGAGACCCAAACAGCAAAGCCTCTTCCTCAGGGCTCACATCAGGTACTGGCACTGTAGACGCGTCCGGAACTTGGGCCATGGCTTTTCCTGGAACGTCTCTTCAGGACGCTCCGCTACCATGTGAAAAGCAGAGCTTTAGCGCAGACTGCTTTTTCCGTTCGCACTTGAGCCAAACACGTCAGTGTTCAGCTGCACTGTCTTCAGTCAGCAAAGGTGCTCTCTCCAAGAGCAAAGGCTTCAAGTCTTCAAACGACATCTCAACTTTGTTTAGACAACGGAGAATGCAAAAGTAACATGCAACACATCTTGGTTACTGCTTCAGGACTTCAGGTCTGTTGCAAAACATACAGCATGCTCTCAGAATGCCTCAGTCGAGTGTCAAACGGTCACGACACGGTACGAACGACGGGGCAAGGCACACGGAGTGAGTAACGGCCAAAGTCTGTTCCTCAGAGCTTTGCTTCAGCACTTCCAGATGACTCTCAGGTCAACTCCCGAGAGCTAAAAGCCTTTCTGTGCTTCCCAAAACTCATCCTCGGACTTGCAAACCAAAACATGTCAAGTCAAAGCACCTTCATGTCATGCAAACATGCTCATGCCAAAACAAAACATGTTCTTGCCATGTCACAGCACTCATGTCCTACACATGTACCTGCAAGCAACTAGGCAAACAAAGAAATGTCATATTTTCACAAAAAGAGGGATGCTGAAAATCTGCGAAATGAATTTGTCCGCTGCATGTTGTCGCATCAAGAAGTCCATGGAGGTCAACTCCCTCCGCCTGAGGAGTCAAAAGTGCGATGAAACAAACAGAAAAAACACAAAGACCTCCTACTTTAAGGTGAAATCAGGGTGGCATTGTTGATTCCAGACTCGTGAGAAAAGTAAGGCCTGCTATATTTGTATGTATTCTTCAGACATGCATGCATGGAAGCCTCGTCAGCGATGCGAGGGTAAAGTCCTTCAGTTGGGCCCTTGTACAGTCGCACCGCCAACATATCGGGCCAGCAGCTGCCCATGACGGGAACTCGAGAAGGTCTTTATACATGGACCAATCGCCACGGAGTTCTCCCAGTATCATGATCGGGGCAGATTTTCCCTGCAGCCGTCGTCGATGCTTGTCTGTCGTTCGCCAAGCGGTTGCATCGTGTCGCATAGACGGGCACACTCCACATAAGGTTGCCCGAAAGGACCAAGCCAAAACGGCGAGTATCGCATCGTGGGTGGAGTGCTTTTTCAAAAAGGCTTTGGGGAAGCAACAAATCGGAAACCTCATCGGCCCCTCTCCAATCAAACTGAATGTGAAGACCTCCAGGCTGTGTGTTCTGTCGCTGTTAAACGGGACAGAGTCCACCCAAAGTCCAGCAATCAAAGTCTTCGTAGCATCAATGCCGAGCTGGGCAGAGGCCTGGCCAAGGTGTCTGCTTAAGTCGGGCCGATGGGCCAATGCCAGCTGCTGCCGTCGCAAGAGACCGTCCATGCTATTCACTTTCAGCACAGCAAGCATCAATTCATGCGGTAGCAGCATGTGCAGCTTCATATTCTGGGGCACGTTCTTGCCAGGGTTCCAGGCCGGAACCTCCAATGTATAAACATCTGGCCATTTCGAATTGCGGAAACATCGCTTCAACAGATCCCTCGCAGAGTTTTTGCCCACAGGAACCTTTGCTAAGTCGCTGATATTCTCTGTGTTGGCTAATTTCGCATGGTGAATGAGCCTGGCGGCCCGCTGTCCAGAAATATCTGAGCTGATGGTCAAGTCCAAAATATCAGCCCTGAACCGCTTCTTCTCCGGAATGTCATCTGTAGAAGCCAGTGTTCGCTTCAGGTACATGGACAAATCTCCTGCAAAGAAGAAAAGGCAAAAGGAACAAAACAGGCCGGCATGCATGAGCTCCGTCGCTGAACGAACAAAACAATTATGTCAAGTACGACGTGCATGCAAGCATCTAGCTCTGCAACACATATATTCTAGACAGTACGAAACAAATGCCCCTGTGTTAACAAATCTTGCAGCAGTCCGTCCTAGTAGTCCTTTCAAGCAAAGTACACCTCTGGAGCTTCGACTGGCGGCATGCAAGAGGTAAGCAAGGGCAACTTGCAGAAGCTTGCTACACACAGGTGCAGTCGCATGCAGAACCCTAATGCTTTCTTTTTGAGTGCCGGCGGGTGCTAGCAGCAACGAATCCTGAAAGGATGCTTACGATCCTTTCAACCTGGAGTGCACACAAGAGACAGCTCACAGCAGCAGTGCTCTAGCCGTCTTCAAAACTTGCTTGGAAGCCTTCTCGTGTAGAGTGGCCTCCTCCAGCACCTTGGCCAAGTCGCCAATCTGGGTTGTGTAGTCGTCGGCAACGTCTTGCGGGAGCTTCTCAGCAAGGGCAGAGCGAATCTTCTGAAGAAAACCGTCCAAAGCAGTGCAGGCTTTCTGCAGCTCGCTTTCCTTCTTGGCCCACGAGGAGTCCTCCAAGCTGCGGACCTGTGTCAGGACGAAAAGCAAGTCCTCGCTCGTCTTGCTCAATCTCGTACGAAAGGACTCCAACTCCCTTCGCTTCTCCTTCAAGAGGCCAAAGCTCTCGCTGGGCTTCGCTGTGCTCGGCTCGCCATCCCCATCGCCCTCAGTGAGCGAGCCACCATGCTTCATCATCTCCACGGCCCTTGCAGAGCCCGTTTTCTTCAAGTTTGTGGCAGTCGAAACACTCTGGGTTTGGCTGGTCGTGGCGGTGTCAAGCGTCTGACCCTCGGACCACTTGAACAAGAAGCGATCCAACACTCGGAACTTCCCATGTCGTTCCACGTGCCGCTCGTAGCCGAAGAGTTTCTCCTGGGCCGTGAGCAGCTCTTCCAAAACCTCAGCTTGCTCCTCCTCCGACAAGTCTTTGTGCTCCACACCCTGCAGCTTGAAGATTGCTTTCCTCAGAGTCTTGTCGGAAAAAAACTTCAAAACGAACACTGCAGCAAAGCACAAGGTACGAACATCTCACTGCGCCCCAGCATCCGGGTCAAGAAGTTGGTTCGCAATCGCTCAGCCTCCACCTCTGTGTTGGTCGTGGTTTTGTGAAGAGTGTGCACCCAGCTGCAGTTCTGGACACCGAACTTGGAGAGGTTGTTCAAGATGGATCGCTGGGTAGCGAGGTCGCCCGACTGGTACTCCTTGGCATAAATGAACTGCAGGCTTTATGGCCGGCAGCACACAAGCATGTATCCCGCAGCTACTCATATGGACAAAAAAACATCTCATACTAAGTAAAATCAGCAAGTCTATAAAAGCACCTAACTCTTAACGCAGTACAGTATCGCTCAAAGTCTTCATGCAATCAGCCCTCTGATCCTCCGTCACCTTCTTCGCCTTCGCTTGGTATTTCAGCGAAGTAATCAAGGCACTGATCGTGCCTCTTGGGTATCCTAGGCCTTTGGTGCTTTCCGAAGTCTGCGCATCTGTCTCATCGATCTCGGCCTTTGGGCCTTTCTTCTGGGGTCGCGGTGAGTTCTTCTCTACCTTGGCTTTTGCAGCCCTCGCTAGCTTGGACATGTTCGCCTTGCTCTTCGCTGCCGTTTTCTTTGGCGCAGCCTTGGCCTTGGGAGTAATCACTTTCTTGCCCATGCTGTCGGCAAGGCAACAGATCTATATGTAGTCGTGAATCTGGCTCCTAGGTCTTGAGGATCGTTGCACTGATGTGCTCAAAACATATAAGCAACAACCATCTCTCTACATGTGCATGTGAAAGCAGAAAGAAGCCAGTACACGATCGAAACTTCGGCTCACAGCGAGCTCCAGCGCCTCAGACCATCTTGCCGAAGGCAGACCAAACCTGCCGAGCTCTGAACCAAAAATTTTTAACAGCCATTTTTTTTAACATTTTTTAACTGTTAAAAGAAACGTCTTTTAAAAGGAAATCCTTTGGAAAACCGACAATTTTTAACAGTTAAAAAATGTTAAAAAAAATGTGTGTTAAAAATTTTTTGGGTGCTCAGCTCACACTCCAAAGCAGTGCAAACGGCCGGGCCTGGAGCATCCATGGCAGAGCACGTCGGAATCGTATCTCCACCTCGCAGTCCAGAAACCCCGAACCGTAAGCCTTAAGAGTGACCCCTAGAGAGCAAGAGGCTTATGGGCCCAGTGGAAATCAGGACGACTCAACCTAAAACCCCGAACCCTAGGCTGAACCCCAAAGGCTCACAAATGCCAAATCCTGAACCCTAAACCCTAAACCTGGGTTAAACCCTGAGCTGACACTCACGAGGGCTGACGAAAGCTATGAAAATGGGCCAACACCAAAACAACCAACCCCAAACCCTTTAGCTTCCCAAGACCCAGGGACTCCAGTCCCCCTTTGATTAAGGAGTAGGCGTCCTCAGAATGCTACTTTTTAGGGTTTAAGGTTTAGGGTCTGGGGTTTAGGGTTTAAGTTTAGGCCTAAACCTCCCTAAGCTTAAACCCTAAACCGTTAACCCTAAACCCTAAACCCTAAACCCTAAACTCCTAAACCTTAAACCCTAAACCCTTAACCTAGGCCTAAAGCCTAAACCCAAGAGACCCTAAGGTTTAGGGTTTCAAGTTTCCACTTATGGTTTCAGGGTTTGGGGTTTGGTGCTTTGGGTTGGAGTTTGATGAAAAATGTGCATCGTGCGAGCACCTTTAAGGCGAGGGCCGGTTTGGGCGCTGAATTAAACGCAAACAGGCTGCAAATTGGTATGATGGGGGGGGGAGGGGGGGGGGGGGGTGGGGGGGGCACACCCAAACGAGAGATTCTCTCTTTGGGTTGTGTGAGGAAGCGGTGGGGGGGGAGGGGGGGGGAGGGCAGGGGAGGGGGGGGGAGGGGGGGGAGGGGGGGAGAGCTGTGCTGAGCTCGCAGCATCACACAGTCACAGTGTTCGGCTGCTCGTAGCCTGCAGATCAAAGGGGTTCGATTTAGTGCGTGTTTAGGTAATTAGGTAGAAAGGACTTCGGGTTTCGGGCTGAGGTTTTCTTCGGGTTTGGGATTTAAGTTGGTGCAGTGCACCCTCAAGTCTCAAGCCTCGTCCAAACCCCAAACCCGAAACCCCAAACCCAAACCTGCAACATAAACGGTGCACGTCGATATCTGAGCTCCTTGCAGCTGGATGTCGACCTCTGCAACGCAGTTGACGCAGTCAGGCCTAAGCTTTCGGACGGTTTTCTTGGGAACCCTTGCGACCTGTTGAAGTGAAACCCAAACGAGCCCACACTTCAACAGCTGTGCTCCATGGACCTTCGTATATATACAGCCGTGGATTAAGGATCAGGGTAAGTTTCAAGTTTAAACTGAAGTTGAGCCAGGTGTATATTTAGCTACAGGTTATAGACTTAAAGGGCTTAAAGTTTGGGGTTTGTGCTTTGGAAATATCAGGGTCTAAAGTTTTGGGAGTTTAGGGTTTCGACTGAGATGCTCTCAGCTCGGAGTTGCTGGGCGGCCGCACAAAATCGCAGAGATCGAGATCGATCGCCAGCAGCATGCACCTGCCACATATCTTTGCTGTATATTTAAAGTATATGTTTACGACATGTGATATCTAGACTCTTCTTCGGTCAGATTTTCAAGGCCACACACTCGGACGCCACAAGCACTTGCAAGCCCAAACCAATAAGCATGCATGCAGCAGGCCTCGATCGACATCCATGGAAAACGAAGAATGATCGAGATCACCGTGTCCACCTGCCGCAGAATTCGCAAACCCTAAGAACCCTAAACCCTAAACCTTATGCCAAGCTCCCTAAAGAGAAGCATGCTCGATGCTATCACAGCCTGCGAGGACGGACAACAAAACTGCCCATGCATCTGCACCTGCCGAGCATAGTATACGTTTCTGCAGCAACATTCAAGAAATGACCTGCTCATATGTTGACAGAGTGAGAGATCTACACTTCCACTTCCCGCGCCTCGGCCAGCTAAAAACGCATGGCCCCAAACAAATTCAAAACAAATTACTGTACAAAAACTTCAGCAAACATGCAAGCCATGCATACGACATACGAGCCATGCACGTGCACAGATCGACTGAAGCAAAATGGTCAAAACTTGGAAAAACACGCAGCATGCATGCAGAAGTTTTCCGTTTCTCGCAACCCTTCCGTGTTCTGTACAAAATCAGCTTTCGATCAAGCACAAACTATAGTCTTGCAGCACATGTTTGAGGCGCTTGCAGAGCACCATCAGGACAAAAGTTTAATCGCAGCGGCAGGCCGCTTCAACACGTTTGCATTTCTACATGCTGTCTTCGTCGCTTCCCAGGCCTCTGCCACCGAGCTATACTTACTCCATGAATGCTGACCCTTGGCTTTCACAGGTTTTTTGATCCAAAAAGCACGACTCCGCATCAAAACATCGATCACCCCCTGCTCGTTGTCAAGGTGGATGCACCAACTGTGCTTCCCCCTGTGGATCTCCGGGTTCGGCCACGCCTCCTGTGGTAGATCTTCCAAGCTATATCCATGCCACGTCTTCCTCTCTGCATCCAAAGGGCCCGTTTCACCCTCATCTGCAGACTCATCGGCCTGCAGAACGACGGACTCTGCATCATCTTCAGAGTCGACATGCACACACACATCCTTGGCATCGATATCCTCAGCACTGATCGCTGCTGGATCATCACCTGCAGGATCCTGTGCACCATCATCCACCCTGCCCCCCCCATCACGGTCATCATCAACAGCTGCAGGTTTGGCTTTCGCCTTCGCTCTCTTCTTGGGCTTATTCTCCTCCAGATACACATTGGGCACCTCACTTTTGAAAGCTTTTTCAGAACCGAACTGCACCAGGCAAAAGCCCGTCGGACCCGCAACCATACTGGCCTTTTCGACAGACCCATCTGCACGTGCTCGCACATAGTTCTTGCCATCGAAGTACGGTCGAGATCGGCTGCTGCTGGGGGCAGAGCCGGTGTCAGGGCAAGTGTTCTCGGCATCTGACTCTTGGATCGACATCACATCGCTGCAGTCACTAGCGACTGCTTCGGGATCTTGCAATCCATATGCAGCAAAAGTTGCTGCAGCAGAGTTGCTCTGTGCAGCATCTTCATCATGAGCAAAAGCATCATGAGCAAAAGCACCCTTCTTGGCCTTCGGTGGAGGTGTCGACGATGCAGAACCCGTGCTTAACATCCGTTTCGGACCCTGGTATCGCTCTCGATGCTTCTGCACCAATCTTGCCAGCTGGGGTAAGCTTTTTGCAAGAGCTACTGCTTTGGCCCTTCTGCCTCACGTACTGCACACAAGCACAGATCTTTCTCGCGACTTCTTTCAAAACATTTTTCTTCTGGCCCATCATAGGCAAGATCCAGTGCTTCAGCAACGATGCTTTCGTTTGCCCTGCATGTCTCGTCTATGATGTCGGACAAAAGCTGTTTCTTGTCTGCCACCAACTCATCTAAGTCTGCTTCAGCTCTTCGGGCTCAAACTTTTTGCAGTTGAGGCGGAAGCATTTCATAAGACCTTCGCGGATGCTGTGCACTTCGCTCGTGGACTTGGAGCCATGCAAAAGAAAGTTGCTGTGCAACTGCTCGCCTTGGCGATAGAGAAAACTAGGCAATCCCAGACACACATCCTAGCCACACATTCTGAACATGTCACATGAAAATCAACATCCCAGACGTACATTCATGAGCATTGCTGAAAAAATGCACTTTCATGCATGGACGTGAGCATGCAGTAAGTGTGCATGCTCAAACAGCTGTGCCGTCTCAAGCGATCAACACAAAAAAATCAGTTCTACACAATGCATGCCACGAACATGCATGCTAGCTGTTAAGCTTGCATGGCATGCATTGCATACTCGCGCAAGAGTGCATTTTGCAAAACTTTCAAACAGCATGTGAAAACCATTTTTGGCAAGCAAAACCAGGCCTTTTCCAAAACATCAAGCAAAAAAAAATCGATGCCTGTTTCCAAAACATAAGCCAAAAATCTAGCTCCTAATTATTAGCAAAAATATCTTCTAAAAATAAGAAAAGATATGTTGTAAACATAAAGCTTAAGGACATACGTGCTAAAAAAAATTGAACCTCTCGTTAATTAAGGATCAATTCGCTTCTAATTAGAACATAATTGTGTTAATTAAGGAAATACACCCTATTTAGAGCAACATCGCTCAATTACATGTGATTTTAAGACAGATCACGTTAATCAACGTGTTTTTTCTTATTTAACGTGTTTTGGAGTCTCCAGGCGGCTGTGTTTCTGAGCTTTAGCACTGGCTGGCGTCGGGATCTCGAACGCTAATTGCCTCTAGTCCGGTTTGAGTGCGTCGGGAAAGCCGGGTGTTGACGTAGCACTGATGCAGTTACTTCCGCCCGTCGATTCGTTGCGAACTTCCAGATGACATTCAAGGCTGTCGATCTGAGGATCCCTTGACATTTTTGATTGCTTATTGCTCAAGGACCTAGCATTACTGGGGCAAGCATTGTGCTGGCAAAAGATGTGAGAAAGCTAAACCAGGTAAACTGTGTGGCTTCCAGTATCGCTTGGCTCTGCTGTTGTCTTGTCAGGCTTGTCCAAAGTGGATTCGCCGCCTTGGCGCTGGAACGGGTAACTCGTTGGATCCAGACTGTGTGATGACTATGCAGAATGCCGCAATTAATGCTGTTAATAAGGATTGTTGCCACAAGCGACATTGCAAAGTCAAGCTGGCTGGCAAAGCAGCTGAAGTTGCACAGCTGGCTCTTTGACATTCACCGTCGATCTGGAAGGATCCAACATTTTCGATTGCTTTGTTCTTAGGGACCTAACCATCACTGGGGCAACCATTGTGCTTTCAAAAGATGCGAGACAGAAGCTAAACTGTATGGTTGAGACTACAGGCGGGTAGACGCTGTTTGGCTCTGCCGCTGTCTCGTCAGGCTCGTCCGAAGTGGGATTCGTTAACTTGGTGCTGAAGGGGGCAGTTGACATTCTCGAGTGCATCGTCTTGAAGGACATGTTTATCTCGCAGGAAGTCAGAGTGGAAACGCTCGGGTTAGAGGAGGATGCAGACGCAGACTGTGTGTTTTGTGCAGACAGTGTGTCAGCCAGTGCTACTGATGAGCATTTGCGGCCACATGTCTTGACATCAAGCGGCTGTTAAGGGGACCAGTTGACTTTTTAACTGCATTTTCCTTTGACGGGAGACCTGACCGTCGCCCGAGGCATTATGGGAGCGTACGATGGCACAGCCTCAGGTTGCGTGATTACTGGACAGAATGATGCAACAATTGAGTTCTTAGAAGGCTCAGGCTTGCAGTTTCGGAACGTGATGTTACGTGGAAGCATAAATTTTGGAAAATGTGGATTTTTCCGAGATGTAAGCATCACAGACCTCACACTTCAGCGAACTCCACACGAAACTTATGAATGCACGGTTAAAGGCAGCAAGGCTTCGATAAATGCTTCGGTGAAGCATGCGTCACGCGTGGAGTTTGAATCGGTGCGACTGGAACGTGACATCGCTTTCGGAGTCTGCGTAACAAGCAAAATTTTTGCAGGTTGACGAGGATGGTGACATCCGTTTCAGCGGCTGCAAGTCTGAGAGCTGTTTGTCTGTTGAGGATAATTTCATCCTGTCAGGCGGCTCCATCACTTTTGGGGACTGCGAGGACAGAGGTATGGAAGCCGCTGGCAATGTCAACCTGAAGAAAGGTGCCAGCATGAGTTTCAAAGGTTGTGGTAACTTGCAGGTTGACGGCGGAGCCCTTTTTGTCAAAGGCAGTCTAGACGTGGAAGATGAGGCCTCGCTTGAAGCACAGAGTTGTGTGAGCTTCCGCGGTGCGGGCATCTACTGTGGAGGTCACTGGAGCTTCCCTACCTTTTCGATCAATTTTGCTGCCCCTCATCTTGGGTTTCAGATTCTCCAGGTTTTGGTGCAAGGCCTGAAGGCAGAAGAGGAGAAAAGAAGGGTGCAGAGTCAACATCGGTGGAAACTGCAGCTTGGAAAAGTTCAATGCTTTGAAACAAGTGTTTTTAAAAGCCTCTGACAGTGCCGTTTGGACAGACATCAACTGCAGGACGAGACGAGTTCAACCGTGGTGTTGATTCGTTAAGGTTGCGCGCGACGCCCAAGCCAAGCCACTTGAAAATTGCAAAGTGTATTACCAGAATGTGAATAAGTGCGAGCGAAGCGAGCGAAACACCAGAGTAAATTCAACAAATTTAACTGATCAAGTGTTGATTTTGAGGGTTTTTTCAACATTTTGGAAGACTTCAGAAATTTTGAAAATTCGTTGAATGGTGCTGAATCCAGGGAAGAATTGCAACACGCAACCAAAAACGAAAGACAAAGAATTGAGGGCAGCCAGTCTGAAAGAAAGCAGAGTTTCTTCTGCTTCATCTTCTGTCTAATTTCAGTGTGCCTTGAATTTCTGTTTGGCCATTTTGCAATCGAAGCTTTGTTAAAAAAAATCGAATGGAATGGAAATTAAGGCTGGGCGACTCTTAAGTCGTTCTGGTCATGAATGAGAAGAGGTCAGTGTGATTGTTGTTTTCAATGTTAGCAAGAACTGCAAAAACATCGGTCTTTCTTTTTGAACTTTGGAGAAACAAGAAAACACTGGAAAAGAAGCTAGAGTCGTGAAACTTAGAAAACTTTCTTCAAATTCAGCAGCAGACTTATGCACAGCAACACTTTTTTGTTTTTTTAGTTCAAATTGCCTTTGCCCTTGGTTAAGTTGCAAGCTTTGGAAAGAGAGAGTTTCGAGAAACCGCCCTGAACCAAAAACACAAACAGATCGTTCAGCAAGTGTTTTGGTGAGTGCTGTCAGCCCGGTAAGCTGTCGATTGACCAGGAAGACAGTGAAAAAAATTGCAATCGGAACTTAAGATATCCATAAGAATGTGCATTTTTTGGTTTCGGCTGTTTTTCGAAGTGTGCATGTGCAAGAGTGTTGTGGATATGTGTGTGTGTGTGTGTGTGTGTGTGTCAGCATTTGTGGTTGCAAAGTGGGTTGGTTTGCGGGTGCATGTCTTTGGCTTCAGTGTGCAAGGAAAGTGTCAGTGTGTGGCAGTGTGTGGAAGGGTGGTAACGCATGGAGTCTCAGAAGTGACACCAAACAAAAAAAACAGTGACCTTGCAGTGGTGTCTGTGTGTGTTTACCTCGTTGTTTTATTGTGAATGGGTGTGGTGTGTTGTGGTTTTCGGCGTGTCTGGCAGAGAGTCGTGTGTGTCATGGAGTGTGGTGTGTTATTATGTGGGTGCAAATGGCTTTAGCTGGGTTCTGCTGGCTGTTCAAGTGTGGAAGTGTGCGGGTGGTAAAAGGTGTGTGGATTTGGAGACACAAAAAGACGGCAAGAAATTAACTCCAAAAGGTAGGGAAGCCAAAGTGACCTCCACAGTGCGAGAAAGATTGCACGCGAACAATGCAAGAGTGCTTTGTCGTGAATGCCAGCTAAAGACAAGTTTAGCAAAGCCAAGAACACGCGTATCAACGGCGTTTTTTGTTTTCTTGAGTGTTGATGCAAACAGTATTGAATAGAAAAAATCTTGTTTGTCTGTGAGTTGATTTTAATTATTATTGAACTCAAAGGGGTTCCAAAAGCAGCTCAATTCTGGGCACTGAAAACGGGCCCTAGATTTTGGATTTCCTGTGTGAACATACAAGGCCACCCAGGTTGGAGCCTCAAATTGGAACCCAAGTTTAGGAGCCATTTTTGGGCCCAGTTGCGGCGTTTTTTTCACACACGGGAAGCCAGATCTGGCTTTCACAGCTCCTCGTTGCAAGTAAAACAAATAAGCCTCTCAGTCGGTTCCAGTCTAAGTCTTGTGTCAGTCTTCCCCCAAAATTAGAACAGCAGGCAGCAAGGCGGCAAAGTGTGAACTTGTTTGGAACCGGAACTTTCTCTAACTGTGGAGGTCACTGGAGCTTCCCTACCTTTTCGATCAATTTTGCTGCCCCTCATCTTGGGTTTCAGATTCTCCAGGTTTTGGTGCAAGGCCTGAAGGCAGAAGAGGAGAAAAGAAGGGTGCAGAGTCAACATCGGTGGAAACTGCAGCTTGGAAAAGTTCAATGCTTTGAAACAAGTGTTTTTAAAAGCCTCTGACAGTGCCGTTTGGACAGACATCAACTGCAGGACGAGACGAGTTCAACCGTGGTGTTGATTCGTTAAGGTTGCGCGCGACGCCCAAGCCAAGCCACTTGAAAATTGCAAAGTGTATTACCAGAATGTGAATAAGTGCGAGCGAAGCGAGCGAAACACCAGAGTAAATTCAACAAATTTAACTGATCAAGTGTTGATTTTGAGGGTTTTTTCAACATTTTGGAAGACTTCAGAAATTTTGAAAATTCGTTGAATGGTGCTGAATCCAGGGAAGAATTGCAACACGCAACCAAAAACGAAAGACAAAGAATTGAGGGCAGCCAGTCTGAAAGAAAGCAGAGTTTCTTCTGCTTCATCTTCTGTCTAATTTCAGTGTGCCTTGAATTTCTGTTTGGCCATTTTGCAATCGAAGCTTTGTTAAAAAAAATCGAATGGAATGGAAATTAAGGCTGGGCGACTCTTAAGTCGTTCTGGTCATGAATGAGAAGAGGTCAGTGTGATTGTTGTTTTCAATGTTAGCAAGAACTGCAAAAACATCGGTCTTTCTTTTTGAACTTTGGAGAAACAAGAAAACACTGGAAAAGAAGCTAGAGTCGTGAAACTTAGAAAACTTTCTTCAAATTCAGCAGCAGACTTATGCACAGCAACACTTTTTTTGTTTTTTTTAGTTCAAATTGCCTTTGCCCTTGGTTAAGTTGCAAGCTTTGGAAAGAGAGAGTTTCGAGAAACCGCCCTGAACCAAAAACACAAACAGATCGTTCAGCAAGTGTTTTGGTGAGTGCTGTCAGCCCGGTAAGCTGTCGATTGACCAGAAAGACAGTGAAAAAAATTGCAATCGGAACTTAGATATCCATAAGAATGTGCATTTTTTGGTTTCGGCTGATATGTGTGTGTGTGTGTGTGTCAGCATTTGTGGTTGCAAAGTGGGTTGGTTTGCGGGTGCATGTCTTTGGCTTCAGTGTGCAAGGAAAGTGTCAGTGTGTGGCAGTGTGTGGAAGGGTGGTAACGCATGGAGTCTCAGAAGTGACACCAAACAAAAAAAACAGTGACCTTGCAGTGGTGTCTGTGTGTTTACCTCGTTGTTTTATTGTGAATGGGTGTGGTGTGTTGTGGTTTTCGGCGTGTCTGGCAGAGAGTCGTGTGTGTCATGGAGTGTGGTGTGTTATTATGTGGGTGCAAATGGCTTTAGCTGGGTTCTGCTGGCTGTTCAAGTGTGGAAGTGTGCGGGTGGTAAAAGGTGTGTGGATTTGGAGACACAAAAAGACGGCAAGAAATTAACTCCAAAAGGTAGGGAAGCCAAAGTGACCTCCACAGTATGCCGAGTATCAGCAGTTACGGACGGCTGAAGTTCATTGACTGCTGGGCGGAGGACGCAGGTGGCGCCTTCGTGTCCATAGGTCCTGCAGATCTGATGGGGGATGTCTTGATTAGAAATACAAGCAGCAACAATCGTGGCGCTTGCAGCCTGAACAGCGGAGGCGCGGTTGCGGATGCGTCTGTGCGAGCATGTGCAGTTCCTAATGTTCCTAGCTTCTTGGCGTTGTGGCTGCAGGATCCTTCGATGGTGCCGACATCCGGTTCGAAAGCCTCAGCGGAACTGCAAAGCCGACCCTAGGTCCAGCTGCAATAGACTCTATCTCAGATCATCTGCTGACGATCAAGGCCACAGCTGAATCTGTGTATTTTCCCACATCCTTCCCACTAAAGACCGCCAGTTCATGGTCAATGTTGAGGGTTACATCTGCTCGGGGTTCGTGGCACTTGCAAGTTTGCTGACCCTTTCTCTCTCTGCGTGCATGGGCTGCATCCTGGAAGGATGTGTCTTTTGGACAGCACGTGAGTGTGACGGGCACCATCGTGAAGACGAAAGGCCCGCTGGAAGTTGAAGGGGTATGCTTCACCGCAGATGCACAACAATACCACTTCATTGCGATGGAGAGGCTGGTGCTGAAGGATGTGGACTGTGACAGCGTGGAATCCTGCATCTTTGAACTAATCTCCCCGAATGCGGAGGCGGCGTACGGGTCAATTCCGTGCAGACGTGGCTGGGGCAAACCACCATCGACCACAGAGTCTCAGATCGCAGGATGTGCCCAGTGCCAGCCAGGTCGTGTCCAGCTTCAGCATGAGGTTATTTCTGAATGCCAGGAGTGTCCCCAGAGGTCCATTGAGTGCCTTCCTGACAGACTGACTGTTCGTGAAGGCTTCCATGCAGTAGAGAGTGCTAAGGTGTTCACATGCCCCAATCCCGAAGCATGTGGGGGAGGCACGTTGCCCTCCGACAACCTGTCAATGTGTGAGGACGGGTATGTAGGCGAGGGCTGTGCCCAGTGCGCAGAGCGCTATGCTCCCTCGGACGCCAGCGTCTTGGTCTGCGTGCAGTGCGCCGAGTCGTCGGTGGCCCGGGCGCTGCAGGTGCTGGCCTGGCTGGGAAAATCCGCTCTGGTCTTCGGCGTCGCGGCCAAGAGCGTGCTCGGAAGCACCGGGACTGCCAAAGCCAGCAGCATCTATCTGAATCAGCTGCTGAGCTTCTCCACTGTGGCCAGCACGGTCATGTCGGCGATGTTACAGACGCCTGCTGCTCAAGAACTGCAAGAGGGAGTCGCCCGCTTCCTTTTCCAGGCCGCAAGCCTGGTCATGGATGTCGGCTCCGGCCAGGCCGTGGGTGGGGGAGGGCAGTCCGTGCAGTGTATCCTAAAGTACAGCGGCCTGCAGCCAAGTGTTTGGAAAGGCCAGGTGGCCTTTGCTGCAGTGGTCGCAACGTTGACAGCCTTGCTGGCGGCAGCCAAAGGCCCCCGAGTTGCAGCCCTGGTCAGCATCAATTGTTTTTTTCCGGCTTTCCTGGGCCACTTCGGTCGGCAGCTGGTGTGCTTCCGCCTGGGCCAGACGGAGGGCCTGGAGGGGTTGGATTGCCCGCATGTGCCAAGCTTTCCCGGCGGCTTTGCTTTGGTGGTTGCCATCACAGTCCTCACCGCCGCGGTGATTTTGCGGGGTTGGTGGAGCCTCTATGGCGGGGTGGCAGTGGAAGAGGCCAAGAAGGAAGAGGCTTATGCCAAATGGGAGACCGAGAGGTTGCTGAGGAAGACCGCCTTCACCCTCCTTGCTGCCATGCTGCCGGTCTCGGCTTCCCCATCTCTGCAGATGTCCTCCCTGGGCCTCTTGCTGCTGACCTCCCTCGTCATGTATATGCTCTGCCTACCATACAAGAATGAAAGGCTGGCAGTTTGCGTGTGTGTCTGTGTGTGCAACTCTTTGAAGAGGCGTCATTGCGTCTTTCATGTCCCGTATCTCCACACTTGCCAAGTCGCTTCGTGACGAGACAATTCGGAGGGCTTGTTTATTCTAAGCAAGCTTGTTTGGCATCAGCACCCTAAACTCTAAACCCTAAACCCTGAACCGTAAACCTTTTTGTTTGTTGTGGCAGTGGCTGCAGTGCCCTGCTCAGGTGGAACCGGGCCGAGGTTGCATTGCTGACGGTATCTTTGGCAATGATCTTTGCTGTCGTGGCTCTTCTCGCCCGCGACCTCCATTGGGGTCAGAGCGACGTCGTCCAGGTGATTATGATCCTTTTTGTCACCATCATTGCAGCCGGGATGTGCGGATTCCTGGCTTTTCTCACCCTCCGCAACCTGCTGGAGCACTCTGCTGCCTTACCGACGTCCAGTTCGGGACGTCGTTGTTCCGGAGTCCCTCCGCCACCGAAGCCGCGAGGGTCTTCGGCTGCGCTGTCACAGATCCAATTCCCTGCAGCACAGGGGCCGGTACAGACAGCGTGGAAGCCTGGTGACCTGCCGCCAGGGATTCATTTGTCCCATGCGCTCAAACCTCCAGCCACGTTGCCCGAATATCCTCCTGGCATCGCAGTCCCCGCCGCTGCGCACACGCCCCCAGCCACGTTGCCCGAATACCTCGCAACACCTGCCACTCTTGCAAGCAGGCCAGGATCTGGAGCTCAGGTGCCCCTTTGACCGCGATGGCCCAGCCAAGCTGTTCAGACCCGCAGTTGCAAGGGACTCATGGCATGGGTTTTTCCTTGCCCATGGTCCAGTTTCAGTGTCTTCCGACCAAGGTTGTGGGTGCCACGGACTGTGCGTGTTTTGTCAATGGTTCAGCCAAGCCGTACGCTAATGGTTCAGGCATGCCGAAGATTAGCTGCGTGTGGAGTTTGTGATGAGCAGTGCGCACAAGTTCGCACAAGGAAAGCCCGGTTGCAGCATGGGTTTTGGCAGAGCTTACAAGTTGCGCCCTGCGGCTGCGTCAGTAGATGTGTAAACGTAGAATACGTAGAGGGGCTCTCTGGATTGGCAAGGCTATCACACTGCAGGATGGTCGGGCAATCATTGCAAGCAGCACGAACTTTGCAAGCTTTCGGGTGCTCAACTGAGTAGACATCGTGACAAGATTTTTCGCGAGAAAGTGGTTATCCTCGGCAGCTGCTCAGAATCACGGACCGCTCTTGTCCTTCCAGGTGCCTTACCTGCCGACAGGCTGAATTCTGGAAGCTGGTAGTCCCTCGGACATGGGTCGTTGGTTAGCTGTTTATCAACGCCAACCCAAACGAGCTATTCATCAAGTGCGCGAACGAGTTAAAAACAACCATAGACTCAAACCACTCAATCGCTAATTCATTTACCCAGCATGGATCCTCAAGAACGTTTGTGCCGGGGCCAACCCGTTCAGAATCATGGTTTTCGGATGGGGTGGCCTTATCTTACCTTGTGGGTCAATCATGTTTGCGAATTGTCATGAATGTACCTTTTGTCCTGCACGTTAGATGTCTGATGTTCATTGATCCCTGATTGCAGCTGACGGCTCACAGCGCAAGGAGCAAGTGACAATGCCATTTATCAAGGATTAAAAGATCTTGCTGCGTGCACCTTGGCATGTTGGGAGGTTTAGGAGGGAGAGAGGGTTAACCACGCGCTTTCCGTGCTCATGGCATGGCGCCCTGCCTAGCGTTGCTCATCATCTTATTGCAGTCAGCCAGGCCCTCTGGTATGCCTAAGCTTTGAACCCAAACCCTGCAATTGTTAATTCCTGCCCAGCAAGTGTGAGCACCGCTCATCCAACAAACTGCAAATGTAAAAAACTGACAACAGAATCTTTGGCAGTGTATTATTCAACCCCCGATGGAGAGCCTAAGAGCTTTCTTGAGGGCACGTTGTGGGGAGGGGTTACATTCAACCTAGACCCCAACCACGAAAATACAGTCCGAAGCTCATCAAAAATCCTAAGCCCTAAACCCTAAACCCTAACCGAAAGAGGTTGAAAATCGGGTCTCAGGATATGATGGAAGTTCTGAGTGATGAGAATATGCTTAACCGTGTGTTCGCGGGCTTAATTTATTAGTCTTTTATATCGTGCCCGCGGGATTCATTAACAAAGAGTGAAGTGAAGAGAGCTTCTTTAATGCATTTATAAGGAATATAAAGACGCATGAAATGCATTAAAGTAGTGAACGAAACGAAGACCGAAAGTTGGGGGACGCTTCCAAAGACCCGGGCGTTCGTGACACAAGGTATGAAGTGAGTGCAATGAACGCGCCTGAATAATAATATTACTATTGTTCTCTTCATAGTATTATTGGCGTGTGAATGCAAGAACGGCCCAACTTTGAGGCAGCTTTTGGAACTTCCCCAAGACCTATTAATAGTATTATAATGTACCCCGCGTAATAATAGTAATATAAAAGACGCGCGGGGTAAACGAAGAGAATAATAATAATGGAAGTACGAAGAGAACGCATGATTAATAGTATTACAATGAAAGCCTGAATACTATTAATAAGGCGAGAACGAAGTGAGTGTAATAAACGTGCTAAGGTGTAAACAAAGGCAAGTTATCTTGACTTAGAAACCGTACCCTGAGACCCTATTTGCCCATGAGTCTACTGTCTTGGGGCTCTCTTCGAATAGGATTTCCATGTCATCTGGACGGACCCCCTCTCTCACTCTTGTTCCCTCTGGGTCTTGGATGTCATGTCTTCCTTCGTTAGGTTTTCTGGGGCTTTGGATTGGGATATTCAGAATGATACAACCGCCTTAAATGAATTTACTTAAGCTCTGCTTGTCAGCTGTTTAGACAAATAGCTTGGAACCCAGAGGTTGAAGTCCGAAGGCGCTGTGAATTCATTTAGACAGGCAAATAACGTGGGATATTCACGATGATACCACATACACTTTCTAATTATCCAGGTCTTGAGGGTTTAGGGTTTGGGGTTTAGGGTTTAGGGTTTGCATATTATCACACGGGAGCCGATGTCATACGACTTGCTTGAAGCTGCTTTTCTTCTCAAATGTGGGCGGCCCTGCCCGAGCTCATCCGAGAGGCTGTGGCAAAAACAGCTTTGACCGTATGTGTTAAACTTGCTGATGGCGTTTGGCTACTTATGTGATGGTTCAAGGGCGATGAGCTTAGACTTGATTGGCTGGTGTGGCCCATGGAACAGCTAGAAGTGCCATGTTCCCCCAAACCTAAACCCCAAACCCCAAACCCTAAACCCTAAACCCTATACCCTAAACCCCAAACCCCAAACCCTAAGCCCCCAAATCCTTACAAGACCCAAACTTCCCTACATCCAGAGAACGCTTACGTTGGCATCATGTCGCCTTCACAATGCCTCAACTAGACCCGCACCCTAAACCTTAAATTCCCGACGCTAAACCGTAACCCGAAACCCTAATCCCTAAACCCTCAACCGTAGACCGTCAAACCCTAAACCCTAAACCCTAAACCCTAAACCCTAACCCCTAAACCCTAAACCCTAAACTGTAATAGCGCGTTCCTCACCGTGCCTGGAAGCCACCATGTCACCATGCAAGGGCTGACGGTCGCTGTCGGCGCCTCAAAGGTTTCGACGTTTACTCTAGGGTGAGAGGGGTAGGGTTACATTCCGTACCAGGAAACGGTCAGCCTCATCCCTACCCCGAAACCTTAACACGGAAGATTCCCTTTACACCCGACATCCTAAACCCCCAAAAGGCCGACAGCCGGCTCTAGCCTTGCGTGGAGTTTCTTGACGTAAAGAGCTGAACCACAGGATGTCGCAAGAAGTCCGGTGCTTTGCATAGATGGGTTTAGCTACAGGGCATGTTCCTACGTTCTCGCTGCAGGGTCATGCTTGCAGCATGAGGTAGAGCGATGTGCAGTTTTTTTTTTTAGTGAGCCTGTATTTAGATGGGCACAGTTGCCTTTTTTTGGAACACAATCTGTTTAAACATTCAGAAGTTCAGAACACAAACTCGAGTAGCAATTGAAGGTGTCAGGATACCGCTTGAGTGCATGTGCAGCTTTGGACCATGCTACTGAGTGCAAGGGGCTATTTAGCTCAGGTCCTTTTGATCGCGGCTGCGCCCTTGGAACAAACTGCGAGTTTTTGAGCATACGTGCCCGACAGCCCTTTCATTCATTGCGGTCGCAGACAGGAACCACTACATAGTTGACATTGCTCCACTTGGCGCATGTAGTTGTGCGCAACATCTGATTGCTTTTATCTCACATGCCTTGGTGGCGGCTAATTTGCTTCATTTACTGTTGTGACTCTTCCCATTTGCCTCATGGTCCCACCTCCACACAACAGAAGTCTAGATTGAGGGAGCTTTCCATCAATTAGAGGCGGGGGGTGGGGCGGGGGGGGTGTGTATCTGTGTATCATGCGAGGGGGTGAGAGGCAAAAAACAGTTCGCGGTCCAGAGTGGGTCAAGTGGGCCTAGTGCGGCAAGTGGGGAAAAATGAGTTAGCAGTCCAGCAAGAATCGAGACAGCCTCCCAGTCACGAAAGCCGG
Source organism: Symbiodinium natans (assembly GCA_905221605.1). Lineage (NCBI taxonomy): Eukaryota > Dinophyceae > Suessiales > Symbiodiniaceae > Symbiodinium > Symbiodinium natans. Next base: position 118,449 of record CAJNDS010000040.1, read on the forward strand.
CTGTACCCTTTCTACCATGGGTGTACCCTTTCTAGGGGGTTTTCCTATAGCAAGCGCTATCATACTCTGGTGGTACATGAAGTGTACCTTATGTTGGGAAGTCCTGAACTCAGACCCCCCTGAACCCTAAACCCACTCCAGCCCAACAGCAGGATTTCGATCCAAACCCCAGGCCCCAAGCCCCAAGCCCCAAGCCCCAAGCCCCAAACCCCAAACCCTAAACCCTAAACCCTAAACCCCAAACCCTAAGCCCTAGCGCCAGATCTTTCGCACGGGCGCTGCGGAGATTCTCGAGGAATCCCGCCAGGCTAGGGCTTCCAACTCGGGCTTGGGGCCTAGGGCTGAGGGCTTCAGGTGGGTTTAGGGTTTAGGGTTTAGGGTTTAGGGTTCAGGGATTTAGGGTTGAGGGTTTAGGGTTTAAGGTTTACACCCGGCTCAGACTCGGTGGCCTCAGGTTTCGGGTTGGTCTCCAGGAAACAGGTATAAAAGGCGCCCCAAGATACTTCTATCTCATCACGATGTCAACCGAAGCCACCAAGCAACCTCGCAGCGCCAGGCATGGGTCGCTGCGCAGAGCAAGCCTCAGTCGTCTTGGAGAGAAGAAAGGGGGTTCGTAGGCTTTTTTTTTGTTGAACTTTCTGAACCCTGAAGCCCAAGCCCAACTAGGGTTCTGAGGGTGTGGGGGCCTGAAGATGACTTGCTGCTCAGGATTGCGGAGATCTTCGATGCCGGAAACGAAACCTGCACGGGACCCAGGTCGTTGGAGATGCGGAACCAGGAGCCGAAGCCTTCAACCCCGAAGCCCTAAACCCTCAGCCCTGAGCCCTATATAAGCCCTAAGCCCTAAATCCTAAAGTCTAAACCCTAAACCCTTCCTTCCTGCGCCCTGCCGACCGGGCCCTGAACCAGGACCATCGCAGTTGTGCAGCATGTGTAGCACTTCCCATATCCCGACAGGCCGTAGATTTCGTGTTCAGGGTGTAGCTTTTAGGTTCAGGGTGAAGGGTTGAGGATGCTTACTTGGTTACTACCCAAGAGATCTTGGAGTCAGTCTTGTAGGCGAAGTGAAGGATCTATCCGAAAGCTTCTCTACGAAGTTATGCCCTAAACCCTGAATCACTGAACCTCCAGACCCTACACCCCCAGACCCTAAACCCCCAAACCCCAAACCCTAAACCCTAAACCCTAAACCCTAAACCCCAAACCCTAAACCCTAAACCCCAAACCCTAAACCCTAAACCCCAAACCCTAAACCCTAAACCCTAAACCCCCTCAAATTTGCATCCTGAGAGGTCGTGCCACCTTTAGCTGCTGCAATGGCTCTCCGGTCACGCCTGGGGGCTCAGGTGCCAACGCGCAGGGGGCCCCTCAGGGGTTTAGGGTTTAGGGTTTAGGGGGTTTAGGGTTGAGGACTTCGGGTTTTGGGTTTAGGGTTGATTGCAGTTTTTAGGGGTTGAGGGCTTCGGGTTTAGGAGAGATGCCCTGCCCGCCCTGATCCCGGAGTCCAGAGAAAAAACTCTCAGGCATAAATCCTATCGCCCTGGAGAGAAATCCGACTTGCCTTCCGCTCTCAACACCGAAGCCCTCGAACCTGCAACTACAGCTTGTAAGCCCTATCAAGCCCTCAACCCCATAACCCCCCAAAAGCCCCAACACCCTAAACCCTCGCCCGAAACCCTAAACCTTAAACCAAACCCCTAAAACCCGACAAGTCCTTTCTTTGGGCAATTCCCGGGCTCGCCACCTTCTCAGGGTGACGGGGGAGCTCTGGCAGCACGTGAAGGCTCCTCCCCTCCCTGAGCCAACACCCCACTTATACCCAGACCCCTGGGAGGATCCAAGAAATAGATCGCCCTGAAGGGTTCTTAAGAATAGCCCGTAGTAGTACAGGGTACTATTGGGGGGTTCTATTTTTTGGATCCTCCCAGGTGTCTGGGTATTTTGCAAGAATCATCGGAATAGTCAGTCGCATTAAATGGGAGTATAAGTAGTAGGGATCGTAGTGTTAGCAATGGTAGTAAACAGCAAAAAAAATGAGAATCTTAATCATGGTAGTTTGTTGTCATAACAATGGGAATATTAAGAATGGTCATTATCAATAATCATCGAACAATAAAGCAATATGAGTATCATTAGGAAAGTCATAACTACTGGCCTTAACAATGGTTTTTGGAACAGGAACAATCATCATCATGGTCATAACAGCTCTATTTGCAGTTGCATCAAATGGTCAGCGCTTTCGCACCCGTGCCCTGGTAGGTCAGGCCGAGCACCCCAATCCCCAGCGTGTGAAATCTTTGTCCACACAAGAGAGTCGAGAGTTTTTGCCCCCGCCCCCCCCCCCTCCCCCCACGTTCTAGGGCTTTGGGTTTAGGATCCTTACCGAGCTGTGTTTTGTTGGGGGTTCTTAGCACATGCCGCGGATGCCTCAGCCTAGTTCTGAGGCGTTGTGCTGCATCATTCTTGAAGCAAATCTCCTTGGTCTGGGTGCATGGAAACTTTCGAGTTTGCATGGAAGCCTTTTAGGCTTAACCAGGTACCGCCGTCCATTGGGACCGCAAGGGTTTTGCAGAGGGCACTGTCGTCAGAAAGGTGTTGTTATTTGCAACAACCCAGGGTTTGTTTGCACATTCGTCCAGGGTATGAGTGAAGAGGAGGTCAAGGAATACGCGTGATTTTAGAGGGTTTAGGGATTTTGCAGAAACTGGCAGGCGTGGCCCAGATGACATGAGTATGAGCACGACTCACAAAGCCACTCTTTTCACTTGAGTTTGTTGGCTGCCTTTTCGAGGCGCTTGTGCGCCTTGTGCCTGCACATGTATGAAAAAATCCTGCAGCAGGCATTGACATTGCCATGTTCGTCTTTCGATCGGATAGAAGACGGCACAGAAGGTTTCACTGTTCGTTTTGGGCTTGCAGTGATAGTTTTGAATTTGGGCTTGCGCTGTTCATTTGGGTTTGCACTGTTGAAGGGGGTGCCACCCACCCACCCCCGCCCACCCCCCCCCCCCCCCCTTCAAGCACAAAACCCTTGTGGTTCCAATGGACGGTGCTAAAACAATCCGACAACATTAAAAATGCAAAGGGTTTGATGTCCATGTTTCTCCGCACTATCCCAGTGCCCCTGTTTGGCAAGGCTTTCGCGCCGAACTATCACGTGCGAGAGCTGTGGCCCCGACAAAGGTGTTTACGGCTTACGTCAGGGAAGGAATGGGGGGGGGGGTAGGGCTCGGATCTTCGAGGAATCTGCGACGCTTCTACACGAACAGCCCTGAAGCCCCGACACCGGCCCAACACCCCCCCAAAAGGCCCCCTAAACTTCATAATGCCCCTTGAAGCCGCCCAAACCCTAAACCCCAAACCCAAACACTAAACCCTAAGCCTCAAACCCTAAACCCAAAAAACTAAATCTTGAAGCCTGAACCCCAAGCCCCAAGCCCCAAACCCTAAACCCCAAACCCTAAACCCTATATAAGCCCTAAACCCTAAACCCAAAATCCTACACCCCAACCCCAAACCCCAAACCCTAAACTCTAAACCTAAACCCTAAAGCCTCAACCCTCAACCCTCAACCCTCAACCCTCAACCCTCAACCCTCAACCCTCAACCCTAAACCCTAAACCCCCAAGCTGGCGGCTCACTTAGGCTGTTGGACTCCACTCCTCGAATGCCCGGCTCTCAGGGAAGTGCTTCCCAGGTGGGAGAGGGGGAGGGTTTTGGTGGTTTGGGCTTGCTTTAGGGTTCAGGGTGGGGGTGGAGGGTTTAGAGGGTGTTTTTTGGAGTTTAGGGTTTAGTTTTAATATTATTTTTTTTTTGGGGGGGGGGTTTGAGGGCTTTGGTGGTTTTGGGGTTTATGGGTTCGGGTGTTCGTGTTTTTCGGAGTTGGGGGTGACCCCCCCAAACCCCTCTGCAAGAAGCTGCTGAGGCTCGAGCGGCACTACACCTTCTACAACCTCTGGGATCGGATGCAACACGCGGCCTCCGTGCAGGCCACCTTTAGGGTTTAGGGTTTAAGGTTTAGGGTTTAGGGTTTAGGGTGCTCAGTTCTCGGTGCCGGTGTCCTGCGATGCTGCGGGCTTGGGATGTTCCGACTTGTACTAGCAGCTCCCTAAACGGGATGTTTTTAGGGGGTGCCTTCATCCCTAGGAAGGAGCTGTTAGGATAAGGGGGGAGCATCCCAAGCTGTAGGCTTAGTTTTCTGGGGCCGGTGTTCGTCTTCTTTTTGTTGCCTCCACTGCTCGCGAGCCGCATCTCCTTCAGAACTCGTGACGTTTCGCGTTCGGAGGGGCGAGCTGTGGTTTTGGTTATCCAGGTCCTCCTCAGAAGTGGGCTGTGCATGTCTCTTTGTGACCCTTCCCTGGAGCTCTTGCGGTTGATGTTTTCCACACCTTCAAACAAAGCCTTCGAAAGAGCGGGTACCCTAGTTTGCTTTCGGGCGGTGGTTTTCTTAGGGGTCGTAGGCAGGGGATCCTATTTGACTTCGTACTTTGTTTAGCCCCCCCATCTTCGGGTTTAGGGTTTAAGGTTTAGGGTTTAGGGTTTGGTGTTTCGGGTTTAGGGTTTCGGCTTTAGGGTTAGGGATTGGGGTTTAGGGTTTGAAGAGCTCAATTTTTCTTTGGCGGCGGAGGTTTTTGCGGCCGACTGCTACTTCGGCCTGATCGCCATGCTGCTCAATGCGCTGTGGGGGCCTGTGGTTGCCAGCCCCCATGGGCCAGAAACTTTTTGATCCAGAAGGGGTCAGTTGTGGTTCACTTCCTGCGACCTAGAGTTGAGGGCGCTTAGGGTTGAGGGAAACCCCTAGGCCCTTATCCCTAAACCCTAAACCCTAAACCCCAAACCCTAAACCCTAAACCCTAAACCCCAAACCCTAAACCCTAACCAACCAGTGAATGAACCTTCCCGAAGCCCGAAACTCGGGCAGCTTCAGCTGAAGGCCTGCCATCGAGTTCGAGCATGGCCTGGAAGTGGCCCAGGAGGCAGCCCCGGCGCAGGAGCTCGTTCTTTTTCTCTCACAACCTTCAATAAAAACCCTTGTATTATAGTCAGATACATATTTTGATAGGTTCCTGGTATATGTTGATGTATTAATATGTGCAAAAAAAGAGGCCCCTTTCAAGAACTTCAGGAGATCGGGGTGTGGCAAGAGGTGTCCGTGCGCATGACGTTTTCTGTCTGGGGAAGTATCGATAAACAAGCCAACGATATGTGCGGAGCGCAAAGTAGGTATGAACACATCTACATGAGCATACGTACATGCAAATGAGCATACGTTAGTATGCACCAATAGTCGGTAAAGTAAACAAATGTGCATAATCAAACAGATCTAAATGCGTATAAAAGTAGAAACACATGCAAACGCAAACAACTACTCGTACGTATGCATATAGATGGTATAAATACCGATATACCATGAATAAGCATGAACAAATAACAGGTTGAAGAGACATATAAAGAACCACAGGTAAGTTGCAAAAGAATGCATGAAGAGAACAAAACAGTACATATATATATATATATATAAGATGCTAACCCCCCCCCCCCCCCCATGCGCCCACGCTTCAGCATGGTTTCCAGATACAAATACTACGTTCCGCCATGCGCGGTGGTTTTAAAGCGGGGAGGGACTCCCATAAAAACTCCAGCAGAAGTGACCTGAACAATTTTCTCGAGCTTGTGGATTGCATGCTGTGAATTTAAGTGGAAATCCTATGCATGTGAATAGCGTTCCTATCAAATGTAATGGGGTTCATAGGATTCATTTTGTTTCAGTAGGAACCTTATTAAAATGAAAAGGAAACCCTGTAGCATGAATGAGAACCCTTAATTCTATTAAAAATTCTATGGGAACCCTATTCAAATGACAGAATCCTATTTAAAATGAATAGGAATCATATTACATTTGTAGGAGCCTTATTAACATATAGGCAAACTATGAAAATTCTTGGAATCTTATAAACAGAAAATGGGAATCCTCTATTTAAATCCATAGGAACCCTATTACATTAAAAGCGGAACTGTATAAAGTTAATAGGAAGCCTATTAACATGAATACGAACCCGATTAAAGTTCATGAGAACCCAAATATACTTGATAGGAATCCTAATGAACTGAAGAGGGCCCCTACTAAAATTAATAGGAACCAATGGGACTCCTATAAAAAAAGAGTGTGGACCCTTAAAAAATAGGAATCCTACTAAAATTATTATGAGCCTAAACCAACAGAACCTTATCTCTACTACGCAACCTTGAAGAACACCATACAGTTTATCCTTATGATCCACATTCAGCATCGTCTCCAGCATTTATGGAATGCTTCACCGGTTATTTGACCTGTGCATGGTTTTGTGGTACTCTATTCTGCCTAGTGTTGCATCAATGTCATGTTTATGAAAACACAAGTGTAACAATATGAGAGTGTTCAAAACACCGTTTATTGTTGCTTGTTTCCTCATTTCACATCAACAAACACAGGCCGCTTGACTTGACATACCAGTAGATCCATTGGCAACTTGTGGCTTAGGATCCTCACCTTGTTCGCTGGCACGAGCTTCCAGTATTTTGCAAACGTGAACCTTTCTCTGCCTACCTCTGTAGATATCATTTCTTTAGCTACTTTCTTGAGGGAGGAAGCAGATGGCATGACAGGTCTTCGGCAGTGCCATCGACATGCTTCAGAGGAACAACGAGTCGGAAGGCCCCGGTTGAAGATTTATAGAATTTAGAACCCTAAGCCCTGAACCCTCAACCCTAAACCCAAACCCTAAACCCTAAACCCTTGTAAACCCTAAAACCTTGTAAACCCTAAACCCGAAACCCTAAACCCCAAACCCTGAACCCTAAACCTAAACCCTAAACCCTAAACCCTAAGGAGAATGGAGAGGGGTGGTGAAATTCAGGGATTTTGCATCCGGCTTGCAGGTTTGCACGCGCGTTACCTAGGATGTCCTCCAAAGCTTGAAGGGCAGTCAGTTGTATAGCCCAAGCCTTGAATTATTCCAAACCTTCTGTGCTAACCAGGTGAATGCTCGGTGTATTGCATGGTCGGGGGCTTCGGGATCAAGGGTTTACGGTTTAGGACCAGAAGTACCATAAGCAGATGCAGACATGTACACAAGCAGATTGTCGGGTGACGTGGCATTGAACCCTAAACCCCTACACCCTAAGCGCTACAATAAAACCCCAAACCATCCAACCCCTCAACCCCTAGATCCCTAAACCCCTAAAGCCCCACGCCTCTAGTGTCCTGTCATGGGCTTGAATGTGGGTTTCCTCTTAGCAAACCCCAAGCCCAAAACCCTAAACCCTAAACCCCAAACCCCAAACCCTAAACCCGAAACCCTAAACCCTAAACCCCAATTTTTTTCAAGTAGCTCAATAGTACACAGGGCTTAGGGTTTCGGGTTTTGGGGGCAGTGGTGTGAGTGTCACCCGTATCAATCTACATCCTCCTATGACACACGACCCTACAGGCCTTGCATCCTGGCCCTTGGCCAGGCCTCATGAAGGATTGGGGTTTAGGGTTTAGGGTTTGGGGTTTAGGGTTTAGGGTTTAGGGTTTAGCGTTTGGCGTTTAAAGGTTTTAGGGAAGGACCAAAATCCTAGGCTTACGGTGCAAAATCCTTAGCTCAAGGACAGCAAAGGTCCTCCCAAATCCTAATCCCTAAACCCTAAGCCTTAAACCCGAAGCCCTAAAGCCTGAACCCCAAACCCTGAACCCTAAACCCTAAACCCTAAACCCTAAGCCCTAAACCCCCAAACCACTAAAACCCCGCCCTTCCTTGCCTGCCAGCTGCGAACTGGACCATTCCTAGGGAGCCCCTGGAGCGACAGCCGGCACCCAAGAAAGTCTTTCAATTTTTGGCTGCAGGAGGTTTTCGAGGGGGGCTTATTTTTTAGGGTTTAGGGTTTAGGGTTTAGGGTTCAGGGTTTGGGAAATCCTGGGGGTGTTGGAGGCTTTTGGGGATTGATGATGTTTTAAGGCTTTTAGGGTCAGTTTAACTACATGCGTTTTTTTTACATATACATAAGTGAACCATAAGCACATATGAACAAATATATACAAAGTTCAAGATAGTCGTTAATTCAGGGTACGGGGGCTCCCTGAGGTTGTTGGTTCGAAGGTGGACAGGGGTGCAGCCCTCAAGTCATCACATGGAGCGGCCAGAGCCTTGCAACCAACTTGCGACGCTTTCCAATCGGCACTATCACTCTGCATTTCGGAGAGCGCAAAGCTTGGAAACTTTCCTGCGCCACGCCTGTTGTGGTGGTTACAGGTATACGACCAGGCGCCCGCCACATGTTGGCATGCAAGTGAAGTCGAAGTCGAAGTCGAAAACAAAACCAGACGTAAAATCCTGCTGGGTTGCAACAAGATACGTTTCAAGCAGTCCTGGGAATACGAGAGAGACTGACTCAAGCATACTGGACAGGCGTCGGCGCTTTCCAATCGGCACTATCACTCTGCATGTGACTGTGCCGCAAGACGCGTTCGGAGAAAGCAAAGCTTGGAAACTTTCCTGCGCCACGCCTGTTGTGGTGGTAGCAGGTATACGACCAGGCGCCAGCCACATGTTGGCATGCAAGTGAAGTCGAAGTCGAAACTGCTGGGCTGCAACAAGATACGCTTCAAGCAGTTCTGTGAATTTGAGACAGACGGCGCTTTCCAATCGGCACTATCCCTCTGCATGTGTCTGTGCCGCAAGACGCGTTCGGAGAGCGCAAAGCTTGGAAACTTTCCTGCGCCACGCCTGTTGTGGTGGTAGCAGGTATACGACCAGGCGATAGCCGCCTGTTGGCATGCAAGTGAAGTCGAAGTCGAAACCAAAATCAGACATAAAACCTGCTGGGTTGCAACAAGATACGTTTCAAGCAGTTCTGTGAATTCGAGAGATACTGGCTCAAGCATACTGGACAAGTGTCGGCGCTTTCCAATCGGCACTATCACTCTGCATGTGACTGTGCCGCAAGACGCGTTCGGAGAGCACAGAGCGTGGAAACTTTCCTGCGCCACGCCTGTTGTGGTGGTAGCAGGTATACGACCAGGCAGCAGCCACATGCTGGCATGCAAGTGAAGTCAAAGTCGAAACCAAAACCAGACGTAAAATCCTGCTGGGTTGCAACAAGATATGTTTCAAGCAGTTCTGTGAATTTGAGACAGATGGGCCGAAACATACTGGGCAAGTGCCGGCGCTTTCCAATCGGCACTATCACTCTGCATGTGACTGTGCCGCAAGACGCGTTCGGAGAGCGCAAAGCTTGGAAACTTTCCTGCGCCACCTGTTGTGGTGGTAGCAGGTATACGACCAGGCGATAGCCGCCTGTTGGCATGCAAGTGAAGTCGAAGTCGAAACCAAAACCAGACGTAAAATCCTGCTGGGTTGCAACAAGATACGTTTCAAGCAGTCCTGTGAATACGAGAGAGACTGGCTCAAGCATACTGGACAAGCGTCGGCGCTTTCCAATCGGCACTATCACTCTGCATGTGTCTGTGCCGCAAGACGCGTTCGGAGAGCGCAAAGCTTGGAAACTTTCCTGCGCCACGCCTGTTGTGGTGGTAGCAGGTATACGACCAGGCGCCAGCCACATGTTGGCATGCAAGTGAAGTCGAAGTCGCAACAAGATATGTTTCAAGCAGTTCTGTGAGGCATCATGTGAGCAAGGCATGTTCCCAGCAGCTTGGCCCTTGGCCCAAGCGGCCCAGGCGACACAAGCGCCCCCCCCCAAGTGATCGAGTGAATGGGGACCTACGAGTGTTCGAGTTTGAGAGACCTGAAGGCATTCCAAGTTCTGCGTGCCAAGTGCCCCATGTGAACAAGGGTCTTACGTCTCACAAAGTGACCCAAGTGGTCTCAAGTGATCCAAATGACATGTCCCAAGTGACCAATTGAAAGAGGTGTTTTCAGTGCCCGTGCCCGCAAGTGCTCCAAGTATCCCGAGTCCCAAGCGGCCCAAAGGGTGCTCCAAGTGCCCCCCAGCGTTCAAAGTGACCCAAGTGTTCAAGTGGCCCAAGTGACGCCAAGGTCCCAAGTGTGTCTGGAGTGTCACAAAGTGGTCTAAGTGACCCAAGTGCGCCGTAACACGCCACTGGTAGTGACCCAAGTGTTCCAGAGACCTAGTGAAGTGTCCCCAGTGACCCAGGCACCTGCATCCTAAACGACCCAAGCGACCTAAGTGTCGCAGGTAACCCCAGTGTTCCCAGTTTTCCCAATTATCTCATGACCCCAAGCAACCCAAGTGTCCCAAGTGCTCCGGGCGACCCATGTGACACAACTAATAGGTGGCTGCAGTGAAGAGTTTCATATCAAGGTTACATGTTGCTTTGGTAAAAACAAACAAGGCCTTAACTACATGAGAGTTGTAAGTGGACGGCCTTGGGGTGGGCAGGTTCATAGTTTCGAAAACACCTCCCCCCTAGCAACCCCCCCCCACCCCAGACCCCAACCTTACAGCACACGAAGGGCCTTTTGCTAGTAGCACAAAACTTAAAGCGCACAGCGTCGGCTGGGCCTGCGAATTGCAGACTATTCGCCAGCTAACAATCTGCGATTAGCAGCTTGTTGGCTTGGGGACGGTCGTGTATCCAGGACTGTGTTCGCTAATAGCTAGCTAATAGCAGTCAGCCGTTTTTGCAGACACGTTCGAAATGCTAATACTAGCTGCTAGCTAATGGCGCGGAAAGGTTGTGTGGCTATTAGCTGCTATTAGCTGCTATTAGCTGCCTATTAGCTGCCTATTAGCCAGCTAGTAGAAACAAACTTTTCTGAAGCGGGGGGGGTTTCGAAACTATGATCAAGTCGGCAGACGAATGTGCGCTCACAAAGCACGCTTCCGTTGAACACGCCCTAAACCCTAAACCCCAAGCCCTAAACCCTAAACCCTAAACCCTAAACCCTAAACCCTAAACCCTAAACCCTAAACCCTAAACCCTAAACCCTAAACCCCGAACCCCAAACCCTAAACCCAAAACCCTAAATCCCAAGCCCTAAACCCTATAACTGGGGCTTGCCAGAGGTTTCCGCTCTTTCTCGGCCTCCAGGCGAATGATTGTGCAGGCTCTGGCCCCCCCAGCACCACTGAATTGTGGGCCCCTAAGCTCTTGTAAGGTTCAGGGTTTTGTTCTGCGAGCCCCCAAACCCTACACCCTAAGCCCTACCTAAACCCTAGACCTGAAACCCTAAACCCTACACCCCCCAGCCCCTGTAACTCGAAATTATTCAAACATCCAAAAATCGAAACTGTCCTGCAAACTTTCCTCGAAACTTTCCCCGGACCTGAACCCTGAATAATTTCAATCAAGCACGAAAAGCCCCAAAGCTCTGAAAAGCATTCAGGGTTCTGCAGGGTTCAGGCTTTGAACCTTCAAGCTGCTTCACCCCTATCTCCTTAAAGCCTATACCGTGCAAGGCCATATAGAACCATAAAGATAAGGAGCCACGATCAAGGACCCGTATGAGAGGCCCTTTGTTTTATTGTTCCAACCCTAGATTGATGCCCTGGAGGTGCCAGCTTCCGTGTCTACGTCTACGAGACGAAGCGCCTCGAAAGAACGCAGCGCATGTACTATGGCCAACCTGAAGCCCCCAAACCCTAAGCCCTTTTTGTTGGGTTTGCAATGTATTATGCGTATTCCGGGGCGCCAGGAACGGCCCGCAACTCCTGGGAGTTTTACGGAAAGCCACCGTGGGTTGGGCCGGGTGACCTAAACCCTAAATCTAAAACTCTACCCTAAACCCTAAACCCTAAACCCAAAACCCTAAATCCTAAATCCTAAACCCTTAACCCCTAAACCGTGGTCTTCTTCTCCAGACGCCGGCCGCCGGCCGAGGCAAGTTCAGAAGAAGCCTCAGCTTCGCGTCAAACATGAGTTTGATGCCGCCACCCCTTGACCCCAGTAATCACAAGGATATCAAGAGTAGTAAGGTTAAGATTAGTAAGAGTATTTTTTGGTAAAACATGAGAAAGAAGAATGATAAGAATAACAACAACAAGAATGGAAAAAACACGCAAAACAGGAAGAACAAACATCATCGGGTTAACAAGAGTAACAACAAACAATGGAATGCTAATCACAGGGAGGATGAAGCCCTCCCTTCACTTCCCCCAAAAATCAACACGAAAAGGGTTTCAGGGCACAGGGCTAAGAGCTCAAGCTTGACATTCACAGGTGCTTTGAGGCTTTGAGCATATATAAGGTTCCTTGTTCATATTGGTGAGGGTATATATTTCTTGTGTCCTTTTGGGGATACAAGGAATATACGCCCTACTTCACATAGAACTCTTGCTTCTCCTGGGGGCCGAGGCGGTTCTCGCTGGGCTCAGTGTTCTGCTCTGCTGGACAGCAGGGCTCCCAGTTTGGGTTTAGGGTTTGGGGTTTGGGGTTTGGGGTTTAGGGTTTAGGGTTTAGGGTTTGGGGTTTAGGGTTTAGGGTTTAGGGTTTAGGAATTAGAGTTTAGGGCTTAGGGCTTAGGGCTTAAGGAATTATGCCAAAGTGCCATAGGGCTGGGACAGGGACTTGCAGTTGCCTGTGAGGGCTTCGTGGCAGTGATCAGAAGAACACCATCAGGCCCATCACAGGAAGGGCACCCTGTACTCTTAACTTTAGACCTTTAACCCAAATCGTTTAGGGTTTAGGGTTGAGGGTTGAGGGTTGAGGGTTTAGGGTTTAGGGTTTCGGGTTTAGGAGCACAGACCCCTAAACCACAGACCCCCCCAACCTGCCGAGAGGTGGGGTGTGGAAGTGCTGCTGCACCGCTTCTTTGCCAGCGGGTCGTGCCGAACCTGGAACCCCGACGAGGTCAACGAAAGTTTGGGGGACTCGGGTATCGAGAGAGAGAGAGAGAGAGAGTCCCGAATTCATCTTGTCAAAAGTTGTGTAGTGTTTTTTTTGTCTTCTGGCCTTGCTTGCACTTACTTGTGCTTCTTCGCATGTTTTGAACTTGTCTATGTTTTTGTTGTGTGAGCTTCTTTGTGTTTTTCTTTGACTTGGTGCACTTTTTTTGGACTCTTTTGCATTCTTGAGTGGTTTGGACACTTTTGCACTTATTCGTGTCTGTTTTTGCCCTTGTTTTTGTTGCCCACGGTGTGCTTGTCGAGCTTCTCCCACGCATGGAAAAGCACAAAACCCCAAAATCCAAAAGTCAAAAATCCCAAAGTCCAGAAGTCCAAAAGTCCAAACTTTTTTGGAGCTTCTCCCAGGGAAGCTTGGGTTTGTGGATTGTTCGTTTTCGTTATGTTTTTTGTGTTTTTGGGTTTTTGGTTTTTGGGTTTTTGGATTTTTGGGTTTTTGGGTTTTTGGGTTTTTGGATTTTGGGATTTTTGTGTGTTTTTGTTGTAGCGCGGCTTAGCAAGTGGCTCTAAACCCTTTAGGAATACAGGGAACGCGTTAGAACATGTACTGCATACAGGATCTTTCACAGTCGAGGTTGGTCCATTGGTGGGGGGGCGACCATATCTGTACATGTATATATGTATATAGAAAGGTGTATATATATATGGTTCTAGTATATTCATACACATACTAAAATCATATTTGTATAATCTATAAATATAAATATAAATAAATAAAACGATATATACAGATATACGTATATACATATACATATAACACACACACACACATATATACATACATGTAGAGTATGTTTTTTCTATACATATAGGCGCATAAAGGCGGGTTTTTGGGGCTGCAGGGCTTCGGGGAGGTCCTGACACCAGCCCAGAGCAGGCGGACCTGTTCCTGGTTCCTGACTACCGCGCCTGCCACATCCATCTGGTGCCCTGAGCAGCATCCTATTTTTGTATATTGTTGTATATTTTTGGTATATTTTGGTATATTTGGTAAATTTTGGTATATTTTGGTATATTTTGGTATGTTTTGGTATGTTTTTGTAAATTTTCGTATATTTTTGTATATGTTTGTATATTTTTTGTATGCTTTTGTGGGGTTGGCTTTTAGGGGGTTGTCCTGGGGCTTTTCAACCCTCCGCCCTGAACCCCAAGCATTTTTGACTCTGGGGCTTGGGAGGGATGTTCAGCATTATTCTTCGCGACCTTCGCCACCTTGAAGCCCTAAACCATCCCTAAACCCTAAACCCTAAACCCTAAACCCTAAACCCTAAACCCTAAACCCAAAACCCATTTTTTTGAGGTATATGTTAATGTCTAGGGCTTAGGGTGATGGAGGCTGCTGGTCACTAAATGCTGCAAGCCAAGCCCTAGAGGCGCTCTGCTTGAAGGTTCATGGGAAGTTAAAAGTAGGGTTGTCAGGAATCAGGAAGAAGGTGATGACCACCTATGGTTATAGTTATCCCACTTAGAGCCCCAGTTCTAGCTACCCATGAACCTTCAAGTAGCCCTCAACCCCTAAACCCTAAACCCTAAACCCTAAACCCTAAACCCTAAACCCTCAACCCTAAGCCTTAAACCCTAAACCCTAAAAGGGTACTTATGATAACCCCGCTTATGACTGCGTTGGTGACTGGGACTACGGATCCTGGCTTGGTCCAGGCACCCAACTACCAGCACAAGGGCCTGACACTCCTGGAGGGTGCCCTGATGCAATCAGGGTTTAGGGTTTAGGGGTTTAGGGGTTTAGGGGTTTAGGGGTTTAGGGGTTTATGAAGCGGTCGTCGGACGATCCAGGCGAGACAGACAGGGGTTTAGGGGTTTAGGGGTTTAGGGGTTTAGGGGTTTAGGGGTTTAGGGGTTTAGGGGTTTAGGGGTTTAGGGGTTTAGGGGTCTAGGGTTTCGGGTTTAGGGGTTTAGGGGTTTCAGAGGAGGGCAGCGAAACCCGGTGGTGGCCTCGCAACCCGAAGAACCATTCAAACCACAAGGGCCCTAAGAGCACTTCTTCCCATCTTCACCATAGTCGCCATCGTAGCTTGGGATGTTACCCGCTTATACTAGGGATGAACATAGGGGGTACTGTAATCCCTATTACCCTATTAAGGACTGTTAGTATAAGGGGGAAATTCCCAAATAGTAGCCACTGGGAGAAAATAAAGTTTTCAGCATGATTGACCTTTGGTCTTGAGCCCGTGGGCCTAGGCTTATGGGCCTACGATGGGATCTATATAAGGGAAGTTGCGTGGTCCCTTAGGATGGTCCCTCCTTCTTTAACAACGGGTTCCCCAACTACTCAGGGCCCGTATTGAGGGAACACCATATAACTACCCCAAGATATGGGGGTTCCAACAATAGGACTGCCCATCATTTTGGGGGATTCCTTTATCAAGGATTGTAGTATCTTGGGGTACATTTGGGGTACCCCCTATATCGGGAAATGCCCCTATGAGGGGTGACTGCGTGAGAGTTTCCCGGCATCCTTGCAGGCCCGCAAACCGCAAATCCCCACGCCGCAAACCTTGCGGTTTGTGGGCTTGGGCTTACAGCGTTTAGGGTTTAAAGGGTGATAGTTTCGGGTTCGGGTTTCTATGGGCTTGTATGAAAATTGTGAAATATGTAGGGTGTGATAGGCCTTGACAGCCCTCTTGGCCTAAAAAGCTCCCGCCAGGGGACGACTACCACTCGCAGGTCATTCGGAACCACAAGGACAAGTGACCCACTCTTGTTTAGTGTTTCTACGGGTGGGGTTCGGGTGTAGATCCTTAGCATAAATTAGGGTCTACGCCTTAATTGCGGAATATACCCTAATTCATAGTACGGATCCTTAGTATAAATTAAGGTCTATTCCTTAATTAAGGGGTTTTGGAAGATCTGGGCGGCGCGTTTCCCCGGCTTGGCCTGCCCCCCCAAGTCCGCAATGGACGGCGGGTTGCAGGGTTTTTAGGGTTTAAGGTTTTAGGGTTCTAGAGGGTTACGGGGGTTTACGGTTTAGGGACCCCCCTCCCCCTGGCCGTAAGAAAGAATCAAGCCAAAGCCAAGGCAGATTTTTAACTGCTCCAAACACGTTCGTTGCCACTGGGGCGGGGGCTTGGGGGTACACCCCAAAGTCCCCCTGGTTCTTAGTAGGGAATGAGGCCCTTTAAGGGATCATCTAGGGTACCTCCTTCCTTCATTCCCTACTAACCCTAAACCCTAAACCCTAAACTCTAAACCCTAAACCCTAAACCCTAAACCCTAAACCGTAAACCCTACACCCTAAACCCTAAAAACCAGCCAACAAAGTTCAGGTTAGGGTTTCGGGATTTTCAGCCTACAGCGAGCGGCCGCGCGAGTGAGGTACCGACGTGCGGAGGAGGCAGAGAGCAGCTTCCTGGCAGCCCCGACGTGGTTTAGGGTTTAGGGTTTAGGGTTTAGGGTTTAGGGCTTAGGGCTTAGGGCTTAGGGTTTATTAGGGTTTCTTTGGCTCTAGTGTGGTTCAGATGAAAAGGCACTGTAGCATGCAGAAATTTTATAGGCCTACTGAATTCGAGCGGGTTTTTTTGGGTTGTTTTAGTGAAAGTGATACAGGGCTGAATTAGTATTGTCCTCAACCTTAGGGTTTAGGGTTTAGGGTTTAGGGTTCAGGGTTCAGGGTTCCCTCAGCGCTTGTCTCGTGCCAGGGGCTGATTCAGAGCTTGCCCTACTTTGTGCCTTGCCTCGGAGATTGTGGGGGTTTAGGGCTTCGGGGCTTTAGTCAGCTTGGGATGTTCCCTTTTGAATTAAGAGTCCTTAGTAGGGACCTACTAAGGACTGTTAGTAGAAGGGGGAACATCCCAAGCTGTCTAGGGCTTAGGGTATTTTAATCTGGTCCGAGCTGCCAGCCTGGGCTTAGGCAAACCGGGGCTTGTAGAGGAACTGATCAGGGGTAAGGGTTGAGGGTTTAGGGCTAGGGTTTCTAGGGCTTCACCGAGCACTAAACCCTAAACCCTAAACCCTAAAGCCGAAAGCCGACACCCTAAACCCTAAACCCTAAACCCTAAACCCTAAACCCTAAACCCTAAACCCTAAACCCCAAACCCTAAACCCTAAACCCTAAACCCTAAACCCTAAACCCTAAAAGGGCTTGACAAAAGACACAAAGACTCTTGCGAAGTGCCTGTTGCTGCAGCTGGCGGCCCAAGGCTTGGAGACAACGACCTAACCCTGTTCATAGCCTTGGTGGCCCAGTGGTACCCTTTACTTTTTTTTTATATATGGTTCTGTGTTCCCTTACAAAGTAGCCAACCCCAAAAAGGGTGTTCTTATCATAATATGGTCACTGGGCCACTAAGTAGCCGCAGCTTGCCATGAGACTATGTTGCTGGCGTTCTGTTCTGTTGGGCTTTCTGGTGTGCCTTTTCACCCGTGCAAGTGGTGAAGAGGCGACGTGCTTGCTTGCCGTCAAGCGTCCGCCAGTGGTGGTTTTCTACCACCTGTGGGTCAACACGTCAAGCGATGCTCCAAGAGTCGCCCAGCTTGTTCCTATATCCCCCTTGGGAATGATTTTTTTAATTTTTTTTATTAAGGAACCCTAAACCCTAAACCCTAAACCCTAAACCCTAAACCCTAAACCCTAAACCCTAAACCCTAAACCCTAAACCCTAAACCCTAAACCCTAAACCCTAAACCCTAAACCCTAAACCCGAGTATCTAAACCCGAGTATAGGTTCGGGAGCAGTTGAAAGCTGTGAACCCCGAGCAGCAAGAGCTGCGAGTCAGCTCCCTCGGTGCGCCCCATGGCAGCCCAGTGGTACCTTCTGGGCTCCCTTATAAATTAAACCAAAAATAGGGTTCCCTTATTTTAGTATGGTTACTGGTACCTTCTTATAAACTTAACCAACCAAAAAAAGGGGTGCCCTTATGATGGTATGGTTACTGGGCTGCTCAGGCTGAAGAACATTGAGGATCTTGGTCTGCCAGCTGATGTCGAGAGAAAGGCACAGTGGCTCTCCTACGAAGGCGGATGGGAGGACGTGACCCTGGCCCGGCTTTGGTCCTTCTGCCAAGATGCCGATCCTTCCCAAGTCGTTGCCTACCTGCACTCCAAGGGCTCCTACACGGACAGCGAGAACAACACCCGGTTGCGAAAGTACCTCACAGCAGGCGTCTTTTCAGAAGGCTGTCAGAAGCCACCCCCTCAGTGTGATGTGTGCTCATCGCGCATGTCACCCATACCACACCCGCACTATGGTGGCAACATGTGGACTGCTCGGTGTGGCTACATTGCGCGGCTGAAGGATCCCCAACAGTTCCCGGACGTCATGGAGAATTTTCGGCGCCACACCTGGCCCCATCGTCGTGATCCTGATAGTTGCATTGGCACGGGACGGTTTGCCTTTGAACACTGGGCTCTTTCGCATCCCAGCGTCAGGCCATGCGACGTTGATGCCAGTAGTGACCCTGCGAAGTACACGTGGAATTACGATCACATCCCCGCAGAGAGCTTTCCTCAACTGGTGCAACCAGCACCGAGGTACGATTTCGGCTCCTATCTCAAGCCTGGCCAGTGTGATGCCATCGGGGGTACACGGCGTCAACGGTTAGCAGAGTATGACAGTGTCTATAACCAAACTCCTCCAACTGATTGGTGGGGTTGGACGTGGTATCCTGACTGAATCATCCGTGGGGCTTGATCCACCCTCTTTGGGTCTCCGTCAAGGTATACTGGTATTGAAAGTTAGCGCCCGCCCGGGCGTAGTTTGAAGTTTTGCCAAACGGGCAAGGCCTTCTGCGAACCTGGACAAACAGAGCCCGAAACGTTGAGTCCATAAGCGACTCCCAGCTTTGACTCTCCCTAAACAGGATGAGGGTTTACGGGGTTCCTTGGGCTTCTTTGGGCTCCAGGCTCGGAGCATCCCCCACGTGCTTCGGGTTTCCTTCGGGTTTTCGCGCTTTTATGCTTTCCATGAACTGCGAGTTTAGGGCAAGGGTTTAGGCTTCCTTTGGGCTCGAAGCCCCCCCCTTTTTTTGTTTTAAGAGCCTCTTGAGGGAAGGGGGCATACTCGGAGTATCCCTAAACCCTAAACCCTAAACCCCAAACAAAAAACCCTAAACCCTAAACCCTAAACCCCTAAACCCTAAACCCTGTTCAGGGTACGAGTATGGATCTCGTGAACACAGAAAGGGGCCTCGAGGTTCATGATCCTTCCTCTTGCGATATGCTTTCACCTGTCTAGGGTTTAGGGTTTAGGGTTTAGGGTTTAGGGCTCCTCCCCCCCTCAACATCTCCAAGCTCGGAAATGCTTGGGCGCAGGGTTTAGGGTTTAGGGTTTAGGGTTTCTAAGATCGCAAGCTGGCGCGCTTTCAGATAAGCGGAGACGCCGTAAAAATCCGAAAAGCCGAAAAGTCGAAAAGTCGAAAAGCTGTCGACTTTTCGACTTTTCGACTTTTCGACTTTTCGGGTCTCACCGGGACTTTTCTGTACTTTTCGACTTTTCATGGCTTTTCGACTTTTCGACTTTTCGGGCCTCGCCGGGACTTTTCGCTACTTTTCGACTTTTCGTGGCTTTTCGACTTTTCGACTTTTCGACTTTTCGGGTCTCGCCGGGACTTTTCTGTACTTTTCGACTTTTCATGGCTTTTCGACTTTTCGACTTTTCGACTTTTCGGGCCTCGCCGGGACTTTTCGCTACTTTTCGACTTTTCGTGGCTTTTCGACTTTTCGACTTTTCGACTTTTCGGGTCTCGCCGGGAACCCCACACCCCAAACCCCAAACCCTAAACCCCGAATAGTCGAGACATTGACAAGCCCAACATTGATGTCATCGTGCACTGCTAGCCGCTATTGAACATCAACACGTAGCTAGGGCTAGGGTTTAGGGTTTAGGGTTTAGGGTTTAGGGTTTAGGGTTTAGGGTTTAGGGTTTAGGGTTGAGGGTTGAGGGTTGAGGGTTGAGGGTTTAGGGTTTAGGGTTTAGGGTTTAGGGTTTAGGGTTTAGGGTTTTCTTGAAAGGTGTAAGGTCTGCCCTGAACCAGCCTTATACATATTTTTACAGTTTGGGGTTTGGGGTTTAGTCGTCCCTGTCCCCCCAATCCGTGAGGTCTACAGCTTCCAGGACAACTGCGTGTCCATCCAGTCCGTGCCGCCCAAGCCAACCCCCCCCCATCCCCCCGCCGAACGCATAAAAAAAAAAAACCTGGATTGCGGCACTTGACCTTACAACTTTAGGGTTTAGGGTTTAAGAGTCAAGGGTTTAGGGTTTAGGGTTTAAAGTTTAGGGTACAACTTGTAGACACTTCTCGAAACTTCTCACGTTTTCTCTGCTTTGCCCACTTTTCCGCCTGTAGACATTTCGGCTTTTGGACATTTGGGGACTTTCAAACTGCTCGGAACGTTCAGGATTGTTCGAAAATATTCATGCTTTCGACTTTTCCAACTTTTCGGGATTATTCCATAACCTTTCAGCTTTTTGACTTTTCGACTTTTCGACTTTTCGACTTTTCGTTTTTTTGGTGACTTTTCGGACTTTTCGGTACTTTTCTCGCATTTTCGACTTTTCGACTTTTCGACTTTTCGTTTTTTGGTGACTTTTCAGGTTTTTCGGCACTTTTCTCGCATTTTCGACTTTTCGCCTTTTCGCCTTTTCGCCTTTTCGCGCCAAGCGTGTGCCCCGATCAACTTTTCGACTTTTCGGCTTTTCGGCTTTTCGGGTTTTTTTGGGCAGACTCCACTTGCGGCCGCGGACAGCCGTTCGCAATCACAGGTTCAGGGTTTAGGGTTTAGGGTTTAGGGTTTAGGGGCGCCACAAATGAAGCAAGCCAGAACCCGAAGGTCCCCCCGAAAAAAAGAGTTCGGTGACTTGTGGGGCCCTGGGGTGTAAGCGCACCTCAGGATCGCAAGAAGGGCATGGACCACATCTTCATCTTCTCGGACCTCATCAGGGGCTAAGCCCTAAACCCTAAACCCTAAACCCTAAACCCTAAACCTTAAACCCTAAACCCTAAACCCTAAACCCTAAACTCGGAACCCTAAACCCTAAACCCTAAGCCTTAAACCCCTATACAACTAGGGCCTACGCAGCCTTTTGGACCTTCTGCGGCTCAAGGGCCTGGGAGTGAGCAAGCCCTGAAGCTTAGGGATCGCAAGCAGTCCAGGGCTTAGGGTTTAGGGTTTAGGGTTTAGGGTTTAGGGTTTAGGGTTTAGGGTTTAGGGTTTAGGGGTTAGGGGTTAGGGGTTAGGGGTTAGGGGTTAGGGGTTAGGGGTTAGGGGTTTGGGCTGTTTAGGAGCCATCTGAGGGGAGTGCAACGCGAAGCCCTCACCTCCACAACGCCAGGATCAGGGCTTCATCGTCAACTTCACACACACCTTCCCGTCTTGGCGGGTGGCTGCCCCAGTCCCGACATTGAAGCCACATTTGAGTGTAGTTCGCCAGATTAGGTTCCCTTTGTGGGTCCTTATATAGTACGGACCCCTAGAAAAAGGACCCTGATTTAGAGGACTGCCCATTCAGTTCTCGGCTCTTACTTCATAGGCCCGACATCCTAGCACCCTGCCCGTGGTAGCGTGTCCAGAAACATGCTCCAGGGTTGTTAGGGCTAGTGAAGGTGTAGGGCTCGGGTTGCGTGTTTATGGTTGTGTGAAAGGAATCTTGGCCAATTAGGGAGTTAGGAACCACAAGGTGTCACAAGGGTTCCTTCATACCCCTCTACCCAGCAAGATTTGGCTTGTGAGGACCACATCCCTCACTCCATCTTTCTCACGACGGAGGCGGACAGCATCCAAGGGGCTCGCAGCCTTCAACGCCAAACCCCGAACCCATGGTGCATCGCTCGAGACGATGCCAGGGGATTTGGGTATAGGGTTTGTGTTTCGACCATTAGACCGTGAGCTCAGCCCTTAAATTGGGATGCTCTACCACTCTAACCCTAAACCCTAAACTCCTTGAGCCCTGAGCATGCTCGCCAGCCCTCCCAACCCCCCTCCCAAGAATATTAATATACATGTAATATGTATATATATATATGTATATGTATATATATATATATATATATATGTATATGTATATATATATGTATATGTTTATATGAGGGGATTCCGACAATAAGGGTCTTCGATAAAGAGTTTTCTGGGTGCCCCGAACACGCTGGCACTAGAGTGCAGATTCCAAAAGGAAATCTTTCGGTCAAATGTTTTGGTCAGCACTTCTTCCCCAGCACAATTTCTATAAGCCTAAACCTTATAAACCTAAACCCTGCAGCTTACATACCCTAAGCCTTCTAACTTCCAAACCTAAAGCCGCCAAAGCTTGTAACCCTTAAACCCTCAGCCCTCTTCCCTCTTCCCTCTTCCCTCTTCCCTTTTCCCTAAACCCTAAACCCTAAACCCTAAACCCTAAACCCTAAACCCTAAACCCTAAACCTTATAAGCTTCACCCTCAGAAGCCAGCCCCGACCTCCTGCCAGGCCTTCACGCCGGGTTGTGGCCCGGGCTGCTTCTCACCCTGGAAGGACGGGTTTCGAGTGGTGGGCGGGTTTAGGGTTTAGGGTTTAGGGTTTAGGGTTGTGGGGAGTAGGGTTTAGCGTTTTGGGGGTTTGGGGTTTAGGGTTTAGGGTTGGGGCTTGCAGGGTTTGACGGGCGTGTCTGGGGGGTGTTGAGTCGTGGCTCGGAGGGGTTCTGAGCTTTGGGTTCACTTTGGTTCCAGCCTTTCTGCAGCTTTGGGCAGAGCCTGAAACCCTGAAACTCGAAACCCTAAATCCTAAGCTTTTTTGGTTCGGCTCGCATGCAGTATGAGTGTTCTTGAGACCTAACTGCAACGATGTTACCCCTCTCATCACCCGATTGCTGTGTAGGGGTTATAGCAGTTCGTTTTTTTGACAGGCCTAAGGGTTTTTAGGGTTTCTAGGGTTTCTATGGTTTATAGGGTTTACAGGGTTTCTAATTAGGGTTTGTGGGGCTTATAGGGTTTGTAGCTAGTTTAGAGAGTGCTTACCCTAAACCCTAAACCCTAAGCCCTAAACCCCAAACCCTAAACCCTAAACCCTAAACCCTAAACCCTTATACCGGGTTTATATAGGGTTTAGTCGGACCAGGATGCCGTCATCCCAGGCCCCGCGCCTCCGCTTGCCGTGGCTATGAAACAGTAGAGTCCTATGTTGGGGTTTTGGGTTTAGGGTTTAGGGTTTTTGAGTTCAGGGTCTAGGGTTAGTTTTGCCACGTTGTAGATTGTTCCGATTCTACTGCAGGATAGGGTTTGGGGTCTGGGGTCTTCAGGGCTTCAGGCTTTCAGAACCGCCCCGGGCTGGCTTTGAAGTCGACAGAGCTTTCTACCGTCTCGTAGCGGAAGCTCCGCATGGAAGACGTGATATGGGAGTTTGCGATATCAGGGGTACCTTATGGGGGTCCTTATTGTAAGGGGATCCTACGGTTTACATTAGGGGTCCCTTATGATCGTAAACCTCCCCAAATGCCAAAAACCACGCTTGCAGCTGCTATTCTCATTGTTTGTGATGAGCCTTGTGAACATTGACTGTGATTGTTCTGTGCAATTCTCTGCGCTTTATGGACGCCAGGAACTGTTCATATTTTCACAGATTCGCATGATGCATATTCTTCATATCGCCGATCGCTCATGTTATTCATATTCTTAGCTTCGGCTGGTCTCAACCTGGGCTGGGTTGGTAGTTCAGGAACTTAAACGAAGTTACTTAAAAAAAGGGTCTGCCATTTTATGATGTGTCTACCCTATGATGACTGAATTTTGAGTTGTTGAAGACCCCAAAGCCCAAAGCCCTGGACGCCAAGATGGCCCGAAAGGCCACATCGACCTTGATCGAATGGAGCGCATCCGCAGCTTCAACCAGCCTTCCAGCAACAGAAGCATCTTGGGCCTTAGGGTTTAGGGTGTAGGGTTTAGGGTTGAGTTCAGGGTGTAGGATTTTGGGTTCTAGGGCTCAGGGTTTAGTAGAGTTTTCGCGCAGTAAGGGCAGATGTGCGGTTCGGCTGGCCCCTCCCTAGCATTTGGAGCCCTGATGCTGGGTTGCTCGGACGTTTCTTGGGGACAGTGCCTGCTGACACGGCAAGTACCATGCACACTGCTTTGCAGTAGGGGAAGGCAGCACAAGCGGGCATTCTTTTTGCATCACCCCTTTAAAACCCTAAACCCTATACTCTAAAGCCTGAACCTTATACTCAAAACCCTAAACCCTAAACCCTAAGCTCTAAACCCTCAACCCGTGGAAGCATCTTGCGCGACCCAATTCCAGGCCTTTGAGCAGACACGGCCGAAACCTCTCCACCAGAAGCTGGGTTAAGGTTCAGGTTTAGGAGTTTAGGGTGTTGGGGTTTAGGGGTTTAGGGGTTTAGGGGTTTAGGGGTTTAGGGGTTTAGGGGTTTAGGGGTTTAGGGGTTTAGGGGTTTAGGGTTGAGGGGTTTAGGGGTTTAGGGTTTTAGGGGTTTAGGGGTTTAGGGGTTTAGGGGGATAGGGGTTTAGGGGTTTAGGGGTTTTAGGGGTTTAGGGGTTTAGGGGTTTAGAAACCCCAAACCCCAGACCTTAAATCCTAAACCTGCAACCCTAAACCCTAAACCCTAAACCCTAAACCCTAAACCCTAAACCCTAAACCCTAAACCCTAAACCCTAAACCCTAAACCCTAAACCCTAAACCCTAAACCCTAAACCCTAAACCCTTCAAGTGCAAGCCGAAGCTTTCCCCTCCCTTTTTCCCAGGCCTGCTTTTTAACTTCCATGGGCGCCTTCCCGTCAACCACGACTACTACGAGCCCGGGCCCCCATGGAAGTTGGGGTTTAGGGTTTAGGGTTTAGGGTTTAGGGTTTGGGGTTTGGGGTTTAGGGTTTAGGGTTCACGGTTTAGGGTTTAGGGCTCAGGGATTTAGGGCTCAGGGTTCATATAGGGGCTCAGGTTTTTGTCCTTCATTTCGGGATTTAGGCCTGAAAAGTTCAAGGGATTCCGGGGTTAAGGCGTTTTTGGGGGTTCGGGGCTTTGTGTACAGTCCCCTTCCACCACTCCCCTCCCCTCCCCCTCCCCTCCCCCTCCCCTCCCCCTCCCCTCCCCCTACCCTCCCCCTCCCCTCCCCCTCTCCTCCCCCTCCCCTCCCCCCCCCCGCCCCCCCTCCCCCTCCCCCTCCCCCCTCCCCCTCCCCCCTCCCCCTCCCCCCCCCCCCCCTCCCCCTCCCCCTCCCCCCCCCCCCCCCCTCTGCCTCCCACCTTCCCCCTCCCCCCTCTGTGACAGCAGGTGCATGGGCGAATGGTCCAGGTGGTCCGAATCCTACAACCATGAACCCAGAGAGCCTAAGTCCTCAACCCCTCAAACCCTGACATCCCTAAACCCTAAACCCTGAACCCTAAACCCTAAACCCTAAACCCTAAACCCTAAGCCCTAGGCATCCCCGAGCCTCAAATACGCCCTGAAAGACCCGAAGAAAGCCAGGAAGGTCGGCGTGCGCCGGGCGCTGCTGCAATTCGCGGAGCTGCCGGATGTGAGCGCGGCCAGCTCAGCACGACCCTAAACCCTAAACCCTAAACCCTAAACCCTAAACCCTAAACCCTAAACCCTAAACCCTAAACCCTGAACCCTGAACCCTAAACCCTACAATCCAGAAGAAACAATTAGAAAAAACAAACCGTTGAATGATGTGGAGGAGGGAGAGTTGCGGGCTTTCTTCGGAGGCCAGATCCGCGTAAGATCCTCAAAGCGACCCCTTAAGAACTGAACCCGAAAGCCCTCCAGGAAGCCCTCTAAGCCCCAATAAACCCCAAATTCCAGACCCCCGAACCCCGAAGCCTGCACCCGAAACCCTCAACCCTAGACCCCAAACCCGAACCCTTAGGCTCAAAACCTTCCATAATAAGGCCTTTTTGGGCCCAAAAGCCTTAAAATAGGAGTCCTAGGAGCCATAGGGTAAACGGGCCCTGAATAGGCCTACCCTAAGCCCTAAACCCTGAACCCTAACCCTGAAGCCTGAACCCTAAACTCTAAACCCCCAGGTCGGCGGCTTCATCGAGGAGTACTTCGAAGTGATGGGCCGCGCACTCGAGGGAGAGACCATCTTCCGGGAGCATTTCCATGGGCAGTTCTTTGCGGGCTCCCAGACCCTAAACCCTAAACCCTGAACCCTGAACCCTAAACCCTAAGCCCTAAGCCCTAAACCCTAAACCCTGACCTTAAACTCTTGGCAGCCTGTTGAGGGCTTAGGATTAAGGCTTCGGGGTTTCGGACTGGTTATTGTTTGCATGTAACCAAGCAAGGGAGATGTTTTGTTTGTTTTTAGTTCGTTCCCCTAAACCCTAAACCCCAAACCCTAAACCCTAAACCCTAACCCGGCCGAGACGCGGATTTGCAACGAGGAGGCTGCTGGCCAATGGGACCGTCTCGTGATTACATGTGGGTTGTTGGCAGGCTTGGTGCAGTGGCAGCCAGATTTGGGGGTGCTGCCGATGCCCACCTTTCTAGCCTGCAGTATCTCATCACGCAGCATGCTGGCGTGGTCATGAACGCGCTGAGGTGCACATGCTTCATCGGAACCCGCGAGGTGGCCTTCACACCCGAAGTACCGTTGGCCTGGCTTCACGATCAGGACGTTCAGGCTGAGAGGACTTCTCTCTGCTACCTTCGCGATGTTGCTCAGGAGGCTTCCCAGAATATCCTTGCACTGGTGAATGCGGGTGCAGTTCAGTTGGACGTGCCCATACCCGCGGAGGCTTGGTCCATTCTGGTCGACAGCTTTGGAGCGGTTGGCCCAATCCCAACACTCCCGGCCTGTGTCTTGCACGAGATGCTTGGCTTTCTGGCTGACCCGAACCATCCTTAGCATGATCAGCACAACTGGTTCGATGGCACTCATGAGATTCCTGGTCCACTTGGCATCCTGATGGTGGTCCTGTTCAACACAGCAGATGACCATGGGCGCTGGAACAAGGGCTGACACCACCGGTCCCTCGTTGTATGCCCTATGGGACGTGACCAGGGTGCACAGGTCGCCACTTGGTGTGCCCAATGAGGTCTGGACAGGAGCGGCTGCAGAGTACGTAGTCGGCAATTTCCATCCTGGAGATCGGCGTTGGACAATGCCCAAAGACTCGAATCGTGGGAATCGAGACCCACTTCTGGTGGAACTTGGCTTGCTAGGCATGCACCATTACCTGATGAGTCGAGGCCTGCCGGAGGTCAGAATTGCAAAGGACCCTACTTCTGGGTGGAACTTCAGTCTTCGGCAGAGGTGTGCAAACACATGGACCCAGGAGGTTCCATTCCTCATCTGCCCCCTCCAAAGGACTGTTCTCATCTCCGCTGAACTTGGCTGGCTATACGAAGCACCAGAATCAGAGAAGGGAAGCACACCTGAGGCGAAGTTCACGACTCTCCCATCCTTGGACATGGCTGACAACGTCCTTTCTGCATTCCTGTTTCTCTGCATGGCATTTGACAGGGTTTGCGACCAGGTAAGAATCCCTGCCAGTCTGGCATGGCTGGGAGTTCTTCCTGATGTTGACGCCGCTGGCGATTTCAGGTGGTCCGGTGAGATGCTGGCCAAGCTCTACAGCTTCTGGCGTGATCCAGTCACCCCAAGGCTGGACTTTTGGTTCCCTCCCGCCTGAGGTTGCAGATACGGCCTCCTCGTCCAGCAGATGGCCGACGTGCAAGAGCAGTGGCAGTTGAGGACTTTCCACCTGTGCCCAGGGATCTTTTGCGATTCTCTGGACCGCAAGTGATGTACCCGGATGATCCCAATGACCCAGACCAGGCTGCGGCAGTCTTCAGATCTCGGCGAGGCACAATCCTCTGGAACCATCCTATGGTCTGCATCGCGCGAGTGCCCATCAGCATCTAAAGACCCCAACTTCCTGTCTTTCCTGGAATCTGCGCCGACGCGCTGCCCCCACTTGTTCAAAAGAGACGCCAGAGCTCTTGCGTGCGCATGGCTGCCATAAAGAAAACCCTAAACCCTAAACCCTAAACCCCAAACCCTAAACCCTAAACCCTAAACCCTAATCTCAGCTCCACTCGGTGCCTCGTCCAAAGCAGAAAAAGGATCCTCGAGCCCTGAACTTATTGGTTCCGCGTAGGGAATGAGCCAAATAAAAACCTTATTCGAATCATTATAATATATATATATATATATATATATATACACGTGTACCCATATACATGTACATACATCCATATATAGCAGATATATATGTATATATATATACATCTATATGTATATATACACATATGTGTGTATGTATGAATATAGTCTGTATGCATCGGAGATAAAAGGTAGCTAGTTTCCTCATTCCCTTCGCCTACTCCTCACTCAGGCAGCAGCCACTTCTGCCTGATCCCGGAGGGGACTTCTTCGTGGACGCCGCCTGGGCTTGTCCGGATTGCTCTGCTTTAGGGTTTAGGGTTTAGGAACTTAAGTTCTGACTGTGGAGAGGCCGTATTGTTCACCACATGCCCCTGTTCTGGTACCTGAATTTCGATGTTCCGAACCCCAAGCACGATCGTGGTTCTTTTATGTGAAGTTCCCAAGCAGTCGCCGCGTTGTTGGGTTTCAATTGAGGCAGTGCCCTCCACGGTGTGTAGGGTTCAGGGTGTAGGGTTTGAGGATTCAGGTTTCAGGGTTGGAGGATTTCGGGTTTGGGTTTTTTGGGTCCTTTGGGTGTAGGGTTGAGGGTGTAGTCAGTCATAACTGCAAAGATTCTTGGGGAGGGACAGCGGTTCGCAGCCCCACTGGATGGGGTCTGGGTTTAGGGCTTCGGACATAGGTCTCTATTGTGGTGTGGGATTTGGCCAGGAACCACCTCTATGAGAGCTTCTTCGCCGGCTGCATCCCACTGATCCTTTCAGATCGCTACGTCCTTCCTTTTCAGGTCCCTCAACCCTAAACCCGAAACCCTACAGGCCCTACACCCTAAACCCGAAACCCTAAACTGGGCCTGTGCCCTACCGCATTCCCTCAACAAACCACCAACCCACCAATTGTGGGTGACCCAAGAAGTACATGTCCATATGTAGGGTCTCATGTACATGGCAAGGGCCTGCAGAAGGGTTGATTCCGCCGGGCCGGCGCAATTAGAGCAGTCGTTGGCGAGGTGTTTGGGGCGTGTTCAATTTCTACTCTAAATGGGTCCTGAAGCACCCGGCTGAAGCTTCCGAACATGGACAACCTAAACTTCAAGCTCTAACCCGAACCCCAGCTAGGCAGGCCCTTGGGATATTGAGCTTGATCTGTAGGAAGATGTTCAAGGGTTTCAACGGCCTGTTCAGCCCGACACGGTTCTCGGATCAATCCGAAGTCACTGATGACTGGGTTCTTTAAGGAACCTCAGCCGGATCAAAGCAAAGAGTTTTCTAGACAACAAGATAGTAGCCTGAAGTTCTTTTGCAAAACCCAGCTAGCTGTACTTGCAGTGGTGCAGGACCTCATCGAGTGGCCCTCCATCAGCATCCGCTGGCCTCAGGACATGGAGGGTTCCCTGAAGGGTCGGGGCTGCGTTTCTGAGGCACTTCTCTTATACAGCGGGTCCAGGGCGCACCAAGCCCCAGAAACCCTGTGGCGTGAGCCTTGGCTGCCGCAGGAGGCAGTATCTTTGGACCTGTACATGTACGTGAAGGCCAGGGAAGCTGCTGTGGACGTGGACCTGATCCTAACCCAACCCCTAAACCCAAAACCCTAAACTCCAAACCCTAAACCCTAAACCCCAGACCCTAAACCCCAAACCCTAAACCCTAAACCGTAAACCCTAAACCCTGGGGCCAGGATCTCGTGCAGACACGCCGTCCACTTGTGGAAGCCATCAAGCGCTCATCTCAGTTTGAAGGGTGGGTTATGGGTTTAGGCTCTTTTAGCGTGAGCTTTCGGATTTAGGGTTCTTTAGGGGTATTGAGGGCTTTCGGGGTTCAAACAGGTCCCCCCCCCCCACACTATAAACTCTAAACCCTAAACCCTAAAAACCCTAAACCCTAATTACACCCTAAACGCCTTGAACCCTCTTAGACACTCCCAAAGAACCCGGGGTGGCGCAGGTTGTTTCCTTTTCACAGGTGCAGGGTTTAGGGTTTAGGGTTTAGGGCTTAGGGTTTAGGGTTTAGGGTTGAGGATTTAAGGTTTACGGGGAGGCGTAGTTTGTTTCCTTTTCAAAGGTTCAGGGTTGAGGATTTAGGGTTTATCGGGTTTAGGGGCTCAGGGTTGGGGGAGATCCCAGGGCCTTGAACGGGGGCTTGCGGAGGAGGGGGTGGGGTGGTAGAGGATTCGGCGCTTAGGCTGGAAGGAGCCGAATTAAAGGCAGCGCGGCTGTCGACCGTGCGAAGTACCAAAAACCTAAAACAACCCTAAGGTCCTGGACCCCTAAAGCCCCAAAACCCCCCCCCCCCCCCCCCAAAAAAAAAATTCGGAAGCCCTAAAGCCCGAAAACCCTCAACCCTACCCTACCTAAACCCTTAACCCTTAACCTTACCCTTAACCCTAAACCCTAAACCCTAAACCCTAACCCTAAACCCTAAACCCTAAACCCTAAACCCCTAAACCCTAAACCCTAACCCTACCCTAAACCCTAAACCCTAACCCTAAACCCTAAACCCTAAACCCTACCCTAAACCCTAAACCCTAAACCCTAAACCCTAAACCCTAAACCCTAAACCCTAAACCCTAAACCCTAAACCCTAAACCCTAAACCCGCAAAACCCTCGACGGAGGAAGCGCGTGGATGAGCATGCGTGCTGGTTCGACTTCTACCGCTTCGACCGGCACTGCTCGCCTGGGGACCCAGACAAGTGTCAACATAGGGTTTAGGGTTTAGGGTTTAGGGTGCGGCTTTCGAGTAGCACGCTGAAGCCCTGAACCCTAAACCCCGAGCCCCGAACCCTGAACCCCGAAACCGGAGGCCCTGGAAGCCCTACACTTATAAACCGTCAACCGGCTCACAGTAAGACCCGCCATGCACAGATTGGTAGGAGCAGTGAACAAGCCAGGCTGCAAATTGGCTTGGGGTTGAGAGTTTAGGGTTTAGGGTTTGGGGTTTGGGGTTTAGGGTTTGGAGAGTCCAAGGTTCAAGGCTGTCGGACAGAAGTTGAAAACATGAGTTAGTGATGGATGTTTTAGAGAGCCGAGCAAAGCCTGTCAGCCGCCCCAACCATGCAGGCCTTATCGCGGAGTGGTGCACGACCTGGAGCAGCGCCACCGAAGAATGCCGAAGTATCTTGGAAGGAAAGCCTGAACCTTAAAAGCGTTTACCCTAAAGCTTGAAACCCTGCAACAGGTTCAGGGTTAGGTTTGGTTTCCAGCGTGGTATGTGGGCGTTGTACGTGGACCGACGCCGAACAGCAACCCACTTCGCACGGTGGGTGACGTGCCTCTAACCAGCCCTAAACCCTAAACCCTAAACCCCTAAACCCCTAAACCCTAAACCCTAAACCCTAAACCCTGAATCCTAAACCCCAAACCCTAACTCCTAATCCTAAACCCCGGACCCGGGCTGGTGTGCTGCCGGTCTGGTGTGCTGCCGGCCTCTAAACCCTAAGCCCACCAATTTTCGGGGATTTTGGTGACCAGGTGACCAGGCTTTCCGGTGTGATCCCTAGAACTGAACTCTGCAAGCTTTCCCAAACCAATACAGGGGCCTGAAAAAATTTAGTGATTATTCCGACCCCTATATTAGCGCTTCCCCAAACCTTAAACCCTAAACCTTAAACCCTAAACCCCAAACCCTCAACCCTAAACCCTCAACCCTCAGCCCTAAACCCTAAACCCTGAATCCTAAACCCTAAACCCTAAACCCTAAACCCTGAACCCTAAACCCTAAACCCTAAGTAATTCTCTCAAGCCAGGGTTCGCTTGCACGCTGACTTCCCACCTTTTTGACTGACGGATGCCTATCCAGGCATGGTGGTTTCCGAAGTGAGGGGGTACCTTCTTGGGATCCTTATTGTAAGGGAATCCTACTACTTGGGGATACTTGGGGTCTATGTTAGGGGCCCCTTCTCTTCGCAAAGCCCCGAATCAGTGAGCACCCGGCTCTCCCATCTAAACCCACTGGGTTGCAGGACCCCTGCACCCCTAAAGGCTGAAGCCCACCAGGCCTTTTCCCCCACGATCACACGCCGGGAAGCAGAAAAACTCGCGCCGTGCTCTCCCCGGAGCCGGTTTAGGGTTTAGGGTTTAGGGTTTAGGGTTTAGGGTTTAGGGTTTAGGGTTTAGGGTTTAGGGTTTAGGGTTTAGGGTTTAGGGTTTAGGGTTTAGGGTAAAGCCCGAAACCACTCGGGGCTGCCAAAGGTACTTGCATCCGCACCACTGGATGCTGTAGCGTTCGCGGCTGCTTCGAGGGCCCTCTTCGCCCAGCTTCAGCGGGGCCGCCCCTTGGAGGAGGTTGTGCGGCTGTGAGGATTTGAGGTTCAGGAATTTAGGTTTGGGGGTTGGGATGTTCCCCCTTCTACCCACAGCCCTGGGTAGAAGATCATCGTACCCCCTATTATCATCCCGATTAAGGACTGTTAAACTGAGAGTATAAGGGGGGAGCATCACAAGTTGGGGGGGGGGGGCCTTAGGGTTGATAGGGTTGGGGGGGGGCCTTAGGGTTGATAGGGATAGGGTTGGCGAACCCGCTGTGATGAGCTGCATTGCGCAGGGCGTGGCTGTTGTAGGGTTTAGGGCTTATAGGGTTTGTAGGGTTTATAGGGTTTATAGGGTTTACAGGGTTTACAGGCTTTGTAGGGTTTAGGGTTTAGGGTTGATAGGGTTTAGGGTTTATAGGGTTTAGGTTTTAGGGTTTCTGCGTTCTGGCATCTCGTTGGATGTACGTGGAAGTTTCGTGACAGATCTACAAGACAAGGTTTAAGTGAGCGAGAGCGAGACGAGAGCGAGAGAGAGAGAGAGAGAGAGAGACAAACCCTAAACTCTAACCCTAAACCCTAAACCCTAAATCCGAAAACCCTGAACCAAAAAAGAGAAAGTCGGATTTGCTGGGGTGTTGGCCTGTACTCAAGGGAGGCAGCAGTGACTCAGTTGCTGCCTGGAGTGCCCCCTTAAACCCTAAACCCTAACACCCAAACCTCCAAATTCTGGTCTTTTCAGGGTTTAGGGTTTAGGGTTTAGGGTTTAGGGTTTAGGGTTAAGGGTTACAAGCCTGAGCGCTGACAGGATACAGGTTCTTAGCCCCGAGCCCGAAATCCTTAGTAGAGACTTCCGAATGGGCTTAGGGTTTAGCCGGTTTAGGGTTTAGCGTTTAGGGTTTAGGGTAATCTAGCCTGAAGCCACATCGAAGGAAGCCCGAAACCCTAAACCCCGTATAGTGTGAAATGCCTGAATCAAGGTGTATTCCCGAGAGACAGCAAGTTTTCGCTACTCCTTAACCCTAAACCCTTTGTGGTTCTTCACTGTAACTTTAGATCCTTAGCCTTTTTGGGTTTATTGGGTTTCTTAATCAGGCAGCTAAAGATTTAGTTTATAGCTACCCTCCTATGTGCAGCCGAGGGTGTTCTCTGGGTAGTTCAGTAGAATAGGAGGTAAGTTGAATGGAGGGAACCCTGGAGTTTAGGGTTTAGGGTTTGGGGTTTGGGGTTTAGGGTTTGGGGTCTAGGGTTTAGGGTCTAGAATCTAGGGTTTAGGGTTTAGGGTTTAGTGTTTAGGGTTTAGGGCGGTAAAGAACCTCGCATGTTTCGACTGGTTGACCCACAAGTAGGCGCTTAAAAGCACTTACTATGCAATCTTGCGATATCGTCCGTGCCGTGATGTGGTTGCTTGATCTTCTTTTCGAGGTTCATGCACAACTACAAAGGTTTCGACCAACCGGGCCTGTAAGTTACCGTGCAGCTACTGAAGACTCGTGCGGAATAGCAGGGTGCGGAAAAGTGTAGTTTTCACCACGCTTGCTAACGGAGTAATGAATACCCCGTTGTAACAAGACCGTTACCTTTTTCATTCCGGGGGAGGCCCCAAGCCTCACTTGGGGGTTTCAATAAGGGACCCCTAAGATAGACCCCCCAAGGTCAGGATTCCCTTAGAACAAGGACCCCAATAAGGTGCCTAATTTCGGAAACTTGTGTCAGGAGGTGTACTTGGAGGTTCATGGTACTTATCAAC
The DNA here is from genome assembly GCA_905221605.1 of Symbiodinium natans. Taxonomy (NCBI): domain Eukaryota; class Dinophyceae; order Suessiales; family Symbiodiniaceae; genus Symbiodinium; species Symbiodinium natans. Next base: position 152,329 of record CAJNDS010000040.1, read on the forward strand.
CAATCATACCTGTACTTAGAACCCACTTACAAGCCCCTTAAGTGCCCGAATATGGGTATAAGTACAGTTGTAAGTACAGTTGTAATTCGTTAATAAGTGCCATGAACGTCCAAGTAGGGGGGAAGAGGGTGGAGGCACGGGTCTCTGAAGCTCTTGAAGCTGGTGGGTCGAACCATTGGCCTGGCGTAGTATGGCGGGCTGAGTTTCTCTGCCATACGACTTCTCATCCCGAACTCAGTCTTGTGTCACCGCTGAGGGACCTCCCGGACGATGTTGACTGCTGCTTGAGCTACGACCAGCTACGACAAGGCGCGGAACTTTTGGATGATTCTGCGGCTTTACTTCGCCCGAAATGAGGGTTTCTGAAATCAGAGGTACTCGTACCTTATTGGGGTCGTGATCCTGATTATAAGGGGATCCTACTCTTTGGGGGTCTAGTGTAGGGGTCCCTCATTTTCGTAAACCCGCAAATGCCGCTGCTGCTTGCAACATGCGGCCACCAAAACGGTCGTGATGTTTCGAGGCGGGCTTCTAAGGGCGCGTGTCCGCAGCGTTAGAATCAGGAACCCTAACCCCAAAGCCCCTTTCATCTGGTCCGGCTGATCAGAGCCTGAGGTTTTGGCGTTCTCAGGTCTGTGTAGTGCGGCAGTGGTATCCCGACTGGCCAGCGTCTTACACCCTAAGCCCCGAGCCCTACCCTACCCTTCTACCGACGTGCATTCAGAACCCCAAGGCGAGAAGACCCTTCCAGCCTCAAGTATGAGCCCTTGCCGCCGGATGGCTTTACGCGGTTCTCGTACACCTCGGGGTAAGTCTGGCAGTCGGCCTTAGAACCCCAAGTTCCACAAGGCCGGTAGCAAGCCAACCACCCGACTTTTGCTACTTGGTCATAACTGGTTATAACCTTATCTAGGGTACTTCCAACGCTACTTGGTCATAACTGGTTATAACCTTATCTAGGGTACTCATAACCCTACCTACTTACAACTACCCATTTACGCCGCAGGGCGCGAGCCGTGACGGAAGCGCCTCCAGTGACGCGCTGCCCGACGCGGCGAAGAAGCGAGGAAGGCAACTCAGCCGGCGCGCGGAACAGGAAGAGAGTGGGATCCTAACACGCTTTCCCTAAATAGTTACCCATGTTATCTCCTTAGAGATCCTGTATTTCCCTAAATAGTTACCAATGTTATCTCCTTAGAGATCCTGAGTTTCCCAAAATAGTTGCCAAATGTTATCTCCTTAGAGATCCTGTATTTCCCAAAATAGTTGCCAAATGTTATCTCCTTATAGCGGCTATGTACAATCCCAGTTGAAGCAAGGAACCCTCAAAAGGCCCCCCCCCCCCATCTTGAACCCACCCTCTTGAAAGCTACCGAAGCCTGGCCACATAAGCCGAATACTTGTGTTAGGGTTGAGGGTTTGGTTTACGGCTTCGGGCTCAGAGCCCAAGGTGTTGGGGTCTTCGGGTTTGCGAACTCAATGCGTGAATGAATCCTAGATCTGAGACCCTCAACTCATTCCCAAACATGAGCCTTGGCGCTCAATCCTACCTGGAGTAAGCTCTATGCCCTTACAGCAAGGACATGCGCTTTGGGCATATTGACCCTTGTTTAAGGTGTATGGTTGTACTAAGTATGCCCTCCATTACTCTAGACCAGGCCCGAAACTGGGCTGATGTTATTCGCAAGACTCAGCCCCAAACCCAGACCAAGTCCTGCGAGTTTGGGGTTCGGGGGCTTAGGGTTTAGGGTTCAGGGTTTAGAGTTTGGCCGGGGTTTAGAAATGCAGGTTTTCAAAGCACTTTCCCGTGGCAGACCCTGCACAGCGGCGGATGCGGCCCAAGAATTCTGAAACCCTACTTGGAGGTGTCATGGGTAGTTTCAAGCGGGGCTTAGAAGTAAGGCAATTATATTCATAACTGGTCATAACCTTACTAACCCTAAACCCTAAACCCTAGTATCCACATGACAACTACTGGGGGCTACTTTGGCTGTCTCAGAACTTACCCAGGCCCTCATGATCAGGGGCGCTAGGCTCCACAAGCAGTAACCCCGACACATCCTTGTAAGACCAGAACCTAAACCCTAAACCCTAAACCCCAATCCCTAAACCCTAAATCCTAAACCCACACCTCAACCCTCAAAACATAAACCTCTATATGAACCTTTGTTACAGGCGGTCTGGGAGCCCCTGCACTTTTGGAGTCTACAGGGTTTCTTGGAGGTTCACGGGTAGCTGTAAGTAGGGTTTAGGGTTTAGGGTTTAGATTTTATATTAAAAATTTGGGTTTAGGGTTTAGGGTTTAGGGTTTAGGGTTTAGGCTTTAGGGTTTAGGGTTTAGGGTTTAGGGTTAGGGTTTAGGGTTTAGGGTTTAGGGTTCGAGGGGCCATATAGCCCTAAACGCCTAAAACCTAAACCCTAAACCCTAAACCCTGAACCCTAAACCCTAAACCCTAAATCCTGAACCCTAATCCCTAAACCCTATTGGTGTAGAGAAGTAGTCGTGGCTTCTTCGAGATGGTCCAAGTTGCAGGGATTTCTAGGAGGCGCGTGCACATGGACTTCAACCCAAAACCCTCTCAATCCAAGCTCGGGCATCCGACTAGGAACAGCCCTCGACCCAAACTCCTCAACACAAACTGCTCATGTCATGAATGGTTTAGGGTTTAGGGTTTAGGGTTTAGGGTTTAGGGTTTAGGGTTTAGGGTTTAGGGTTTAGGGTCGCGACTGTTCTTGAGGATGGGTTCTGGTTGTCATCAGGGTTACCATAGCATCCTTGAGATTATGATCATGAGCAGACAATAAACCCTAAGCCCTCAACCCTCCACCCTAAACCCTACACCCCAAACCCTAAACCCCAAACCCCCATTGGGCCCTAAAGCCTGGCAATGCGACCGTGGCTGCTGATTGCACGCCTCGGAGGCGGGTGGAAGCGTGTCTTTCCAAGTTTACTTGGAGGTGCACGGTACTTAAGAACCACTAATATCTGTACTTATGACTGTACTTACAACCATATCAGGGCACTTAGGGGGCGTATTAGTGGGTTATAAGTACAGTTATAATCGGTTAATAAGTACCATGAACTTCCAAGTAGGCGGAAGCCAAAGCCGTGTTTTGTAGGGCCCAAACGTTTTGTATTGCGTTTTTCACGAGTATTTTGCGGGTTTTCCGACGGGCATTACGGGTTCTATACATCGTCTTTGTAGGAGGCCGGTTTATCAAATCCATGTTTTGGCAAATCTTCCAGAAAAAGACATTCCCGGCCAAAATTTTCAGGGTTTGGTCGTCCAAGGTAGTAAACCCTAAACCCTATACACCCTAAGGGAGGGGGCTGGGTTCAAACTCTAATTGCCAAACCTACCACGCAGGAATCTTCTTGACAAGAGGGGTTGTTTGATTTAAGGACACCGCATCGCCTCACGTAGCGCGACGCGTTCAGGACGGCAGGCGGCGGGGAAAGTCCGGAGTCGCGTATCCCAAGCAGAAGGCATCCCAAGCAGAAGGCAGAGAGTCCCGCCAAGTATCCAATGCCCACCAAAGAAGCTTGCAGAGAGCCCGGCCGTCCCCGGCCACTATGTGTACCCACCCCAGAAGAAGCCCCCAGAGAAGCCCGCACGCAGGGTACCCATGGCGTGCCCACCCCAGAAAATCCTGGAAAGATTATCGTTGAGAGTCGAGTACCCTTGGAGCCCCCATCCCCAGAGAATCTGCAGAAGGTCCCGCCGAATATCCTTGCTGTGAACACCCCCAATACATCTAAGTTTCGTTCTGTCTTTAAGGGGGTTCTGGTTTGGCGAGCTGTCAACATAGCCTGTGAATGAAGGTGTGAACAACGACCCCAGTGAAAGAGAGAACGAAACAACTTGATAAATACTCATAGCGCAGGCGATTAGTAAACGTGTCTTTCATGAGCTCAGAGATGTAGTTCACAGCGGCTCAAAAGACATTTTTTTGGCCTTCATCATTCTCAGAGAATTTTGCCTGGAGTGCTCACCCCGAGAGAATTCGGGGAGAGTCCTGCGACAGAAGCATGCGGCGAAATATCCGCAACTGCCCGTCCGAAAACGCCGGGGTCGCAGTAAATCACTCAACAGGGTTCCACGAACAACTATGTCTTGATGAAACTAACACCCTCAACCCTAAACCCTAAACCCTGACCCCTCAACCCTCAACCCTCAACCCTCAACCCTCAACCCTCAACCCTCAACCCTCAACCCTCAACCCTCAACCCTCAACCTTGAATCATGTTTGTGGTTGACAACTGGGTCATTGTTGCAAATCATTCTACATGTTTATGAGTATTTAAACACAAGAAGGAACAAGTCTACATGTTTATGAATATTCAAACCCAAGAAGGAACAACAATGATCACTTTTTAGTAGTACCCCAACAAGGGTGCAGCTGAGGTTTCCCCTCTGTGGTCACTTGCAAGCCGGGTTTAGGGTTTAGGGTTTAGGGTTTAGGGTTTAGGGTACTCAAGACCTTACACCCGAAATTAGAGGATCATGCGGGAGATGAGGTTAGAGTGTTTAGGAGTACACGTCCCGACGCGAGACACACTGTAGTATGTTGCAGAGGCGTGAGCTTATGCCCAGCGCATTTCACGACTTTTGTGGATATCAAAGGACCGGGAGTTCGTGCAAGAATGTTGCTGCAAACTCGGAGCCGTGCGCAGTCTGCAGTCTGCAGCTTGCATGAAGGTAAACAGACACCATGGACATTTTTGCAGTTTCTCGCGTGGGTTGCCGTGCTTTCGAATACGTGAAATTTTGTTGTGCGCCGGATATGTGAAAGCTTTGCAGCTGATGCTTCCCGTAGAAGGTTCCTGAGGCCGTAGGCAAGCCCTTTGGGAAGCTTGCGGCCTCAGTCATTTTTTGCTGGCCGGGGCGCGAAGCCGTGATCGGCACGCGGGCGGGTCCACGGTTGAGCACGCGAGCACGTGCAGGTCGTATGCATCCGACAGCAACATGCCGCTGGGTTTTTTGATGCCTGGCAAGTTTTGTTTCCGTGATTTGATGAAGCGCGTGCTAGCAAGCATGAGACATGCGCTCGGCCTCCACGGCTTCCACCGTAGGGGAGTTCCAAGTTGCCTTGTTAGACCGATCCCGTTTGACTGTTGTAATGTTCGGCAACCTGTCAGAATGCATTTCTTTCGCTCGAGGATGGTGTTTTGCTTTGGCGGACCTCGCAGACACTTGGCCGTTACGGGATATGCCCGGACATGCGAAACCAATTGTTTTTCAGTTCGACAGTGACAGCGCGGTGCTCAACAGGGTCGGGGGGAGTTACAACGCAAAACAGGTTAGCTGGTTTGGGATCAAAGCTGGTCTTGTGTTGCTGTGAGATGCCCCACGCCGCCATCGCAATTCCCGAAGCCGGTAGTTGCCGAATGGTGCAGTGCGGGATTGCAGCTGTTGTGTAGTGATGTTTAGGAGCTTCCCCCCAAATTTACGTCTTTTCCCCCAACCATAGCAGCAATGGCTGAAACCCGCTTTTCGGAACCAAAACTCCTAAACCCTAAGCCTTAAGCCCGAAGCCCTAAGCCCTAAACCCTAAACTGAAGTGCAAGCGTCCGCAAAGGAAGAGCTGGACACTGCGGAAACATGCCCGACTGGACCTTAGGCTGCGTGTCTAGGGTGTACCCTGAGGATCGGGAGACTGAGTAAGCAGATATGAACTAGGTGGGGGGTGCTAAGTAGGATAACTTCACTTGGGATCCCGTCTTGGTTCAGGGTTTAGGGGTTTAGAGGTTAGGGGTTTAGAGGTTAGAGGTTTAGAGGTTTAGGGTCTAGAAGTCCGCTTCGTGCAAGCTAAGTCCCCCGATCCCCCAAGTTGACACATCTCCCACGCAATTGGTGTTGAGTGCCTTCGAATCCTGGAGGAGAGCCACCCTTGAAACAACTTGAAACCTAAAACCTAAAACCTGAGACCTGAAACCTTGAACCTGAAACCTTAAGCCTTAAACTTTAACCCTAAACCTTAAACCTTAATTAACCTTACACCTAAAACCTTGAATCTTGAACCCTAAAACTGTACATCGTCTGCCGAAAAACGTAGAGTGGCCCTACCAAGGCGGGAGCATCTCAGCCGCAGGCCCCCAAAATCTGGTTTCCAAAGACCCCTGCGAGGGTAGAGAAAGTACCCTCTACTTCTATGGGGTATTATACAGGAACCCTTACAAGGGGGAATCAATCTCTGAATCTGTGAAGGTTTCTGGACACTTGTCTCAGTACGCTTCTAGAGGAAGTAAAGTAAGGTCATCGCCACGGTGACTGTAATTACCCTACTTGTAATCTCAGTCATGACGAGCCCTCCACCCTAAGCCCACCCTAGAAGCACCCAAGAACCTCGAAGGAGGGGTCTGAAAGCCTTCCAACGCCTAAGCCTTAAGCTTGAAACCCTAAGGCCCTAAAGCCCTAACACCCTAAGCTCTAAACCCTAAACCCTCGACCCTAAACCCTAAACGCTAAACCCTAAACCCTAAACCCTAAACCCTAAACCCTAAACCCTAAACCCTAAACCCTAAACCCTAAACCCTAAACCCTAAACCCTAAACCCTACGATCAGGTCGTGTCTGGCCAAGGGCGGCGGCTGGTGCACGGCCTCCCAACGCTGCGTGGAGGAGGGTCTTTGGGTGTAGGGTTTAAGGCTTTAGGGTTTTAGGGTTTAGGTTGAAGTTTAGGGTTTAGGGTTTTAGGGTTTAGGTTGAAGTTTTGGGTTTTGGGTTTAGGGTTTAGGGTTAGGGTTTAGGGTTTAGGGTTTAGGGTTTTCGGGTTTTAGGGGTTTAGGTCTAAGGGTTTTGGGTTTCAGGAGTTTAGGGGTTTCGGGTCTGGTACAAAACGCTGAGATTTCAAGTCGGGTAACTGGAGTTATAGCTGGTTATAGCCCTTTTTGGTGTACCTACAACTCTGGTACTCCAAACTAAGAAGCCCTGCATAGCGCTACGCATTAAAACCCTCAACCCTTCTGAGAACCACCCAGGAACCTTTTAGCATCGAGTTTTAGTAGGGGGGGTTCATCGGTTTTTTGAAGGGTTGCAGAGTTTTTCCTGCAGAACGGGTCTTCGTCGGCTTCTGGGGTTTCTTTTTTTTTTTTTTGGGGGGGGGGGGGGCGGGTCAAGGGTTTTTTGAGGGTTTCAAGGGTTTTTTTTTGAAGGGTTTAAGGGTTTTTGAAGGGTTTCCAGGGTTTTTTGGGGGGTTTCAAGGGTTTATAAGGTTTAAAGGTTTTAGAGAGGTTCATAAGGGTTAATCAGGTTTATAGAGGCTGGTATAGAGATACAAGGCTTTAGGCTTTAGGGCTTAAGGGTTACAGGGGTTTCGGGATGGGGCCTGGAGGCTTCGGTTTTTTGAAGATAGGGTTTTAGGTTGAGAGATTTAGGGGTTTTAGGGTACTACTTTAGGGGGTGTTTATGAAAATTAAAAAAGAGATGGGCTGTAGGCCCCCACTCCTCCACTCCTCCCAGTAACTGAAGCGCCTCTAGTCTTGATTGAAACTAACAACAAACGTCTCCCTAAGCCCTGAAGTAAAATGCAGAGCTTCCGAGCCTAAACCACAAAAGCGCGATAAACAAACCCGAAAGCAGAAGACCCATTCTGCAGGAAAACTCTGAAACCCCTCAAAACACGAACCCAGCCCCAGAAGACCTATTCTGCAGGAACAACTCTGAAACCCCTCAAAAAGAACCCCCCGCTAAAAATTCCCGAGAAGCCCAAGAAGACCTATTCTGAGGACGACAACCGCCCACTGCGAAGCGGTGGCCTAGTCGTAAGATTTGTTGACATCTCGCTGGGGGTCGGGGTTCTGGTTGGGCTTTAGGGTTTGAGGGTTTTAGGGTTTTAGGTTGTTAGGGTTAGCGTTTTAGGGTTTAGGGTTTCAGGGTTTCGGGCTTTGGGTGGTTTCGGGGGGCTTTACCACGACGAGTTCTCCCTCTTTTACTCTGATTATGCTCTGCCTATTCCCATTGCCCGGCATTATTGTTATTGTACCATTCAATGAAGGTTCGTCTGATTATGACTAGACTATTACTTACTATGATATGACAATGCCTATGCCGATGACTGAACTACGGCTATGGCTATGACTATTACTATATCTGTACTTGGTTTCAGTATCACTACCTCTATCTCTATCACGATTTATCACCGTTCTTCTTCCGACAATTGTTGCTATCATTACAGCTGTTACTCGTCTATCTCCATTTCTACGAGTGCGATGTTTAGTTCCCACAGGCTCTAAGTTCGAATCTGCAAACCAGGACGGAAGTTCGAAGACTTCAATCCTGTCCCGGATTCCAGATTCCAGGTTCAAGGTCCAATACAACTTTCGTGAGATCTTGCGTCCTATATGTTACGTTGGATTTGGCTTGGGATTGCAGTTCATGCCGGGGCCCCGAGTGCATCGTGCTCAGTGTGCATAGTTGCAGTTTGTCCTCTCACTTTATATCGCCTGTCCTTTTCAGCAAAGCATGGAAGGCAAAACTTCGGAGATTAGTACGGCACTTTCTGCACGGGAGTTCTGTAGTCTCCTGAAGGCACGATGAACGTGGGAATACTTCAGCTATTCAGCGTAGGAACCTGAGGAAAATGAGAAAGGAACGCGAGCCCCACAACTTCTTCCTCGGGCGTCAAAATACGCATTTCAAGATTTTTTCATTCGGAGCACCACTCTATTTCTCATTCGAAAAAACCTAAAGGGGGGGCTTGTTCAAAATTGGGTCGCGTCGTGACGTCCATCGCTCTGGTCGAGGGTTCACCACCCCATCGGACCCCTTGGTTGTCCCCAGTCTCTTTGTTCAGGGGTAAAGTAAGGAGCCAACCCTAGCCTTTGATCTTATTCCCGTATATAGCCCCACATATAACCCCCTACAAATACCCTAAGTAGCCCCTAAATAAACCCTAAATACCCCCTACCCTTCGGCTTTGTTTCGCAAACAATTACTGGGCTGGCCATCGAAGGTTGGTTCCCTCATGTGGGGGCCACAGGGCGCCAGGGTTTGGTCATATCATAGGGTTGGGGGCTTAGGGGTGTTGTTGTTGTTGTTGTGTTGATTTGGAGCAGAACATCTGTGAATTCTCTTGAGTATTGAGGATACTGAAATCAGCATGTTGCTGTGCGCCCTGATATCAAAATTCTGAAGCCCACCGAGAGTACTGAACGATAACCAATTGGACAAAACTGAAGCATATTCTCAACTACTGTTAGTTCTACTACTCCTCCTCCTCCATGTGCTGCTGCTGCTGCTGCTGCTGCTGCTGCTGCTGTGGTGACGACTGTCAGTAGTGCTACCGCTACCGCCGCAGCCACTGCAACTGCTTCGACTGTTGCTTCCACTTCTACCACGGCTGGAGCACTGACTTCCTGCGCACGCCAGGAGAGCCTTATCGGGCTCGCTGGATACACCGACGACTGCGGCACGGACGAAGAGGGTCCTCCTTTGCTCTGGGGGCTTTTCGCTACTCTGTGCTTCTGACCGTCTGACCGTCTGACCCTACACCAAGCCGACAATCAATGGCAGTGGGTTCAGGCGTTTGGTTTCAGGAATGGGTTCAGACCATCCAAACCCCAACATCCTTTCTAGAGTAGTTGCTGACTCTGAGCAGCGATCCCCTCGGATCGTTAGACGGCCCCTTCAGAGAATCGAACAGAATCCCTAAACCCTAAACCCTAAACCCTAAAACCCTAAAACCCTAAACCCTAAACCCTATAACCCTAAAACCCTAAAACCCTAAAACCCTAAAATCCTAAACCCTCC